>JAPSGF010000001.1:51323619-51428297 GCA_035772895.1 Perdix hodgsoniae | reverse complement strand
TTATTTTTATTTTTATTTTTATTTTTATTTTTATTTTTATTTTTATTATTTTTTTTAAGATAAAGTGATGTGCAGTGCAAAATCACTCAGCAGACCAGCAGAGCCCTGTAACCGCTCTGATGTGGGCTAGTGAGGAAGAGGATGTGAGCACCAGGACATGTATCTGTTCTATCACAGAACATCACAGCTAATAGTAAGAACTGTACTGACAGATAACCTGACAGCATGCATCCAAGAGTTTGAGATTTGAGATGGTAGTTCCACGCTGAACACTACTTTTCCTGCCTTTCTCTTCTGTGTTTAGCATCAGCCATCCTCAGGGGCAGGATTTGGACTGCCAGCTGGTTTGATTTCGTCTGAAATTGCAGCTCATCCCTTCCTGTGGCACTTCTGATTTTTAGCCCTCTCTCTGGCCTGTTTTGTGATTTCTGTTTTTTCCTTTGCTTCTTTGTTTTCTTGGTGGTTTGTCACTGTAGTCTCCACTCTGGCCTAGTACTGCACTTTGTGTTTCTCTCATGAGTAAATTCAGTTTTATCCTGCCATGTAAGCAAGATGCCGCTTGTAAATTTAACTGTGCATATAATACATCTCCATTTTCTTTTGTATGTTACACCTCTTAAAGCAGTGAAAAGAGAGTTAATTTGCAAATCTTTCTTTACTGCTTTTGGATAGAAAATATTTGCAGTCATTCAGTAGATTCAACTAAGAACCAGTCATAGGTGTGCTGAGTGCTGTAGGTGTTAAACAGAGAGAAATACGCTGTTGGAAGGATCATTTGGGATTGTGTCAGATCTCTGAAGCTGGCTGGCTCTGAAACCTCAACAGGAAGGTAGGTGACAGGTTCACCAGGTCTGTGAAAATGAGCACGGGGTGGCTGCACTCCTAAGAGCTTATATCTGACAGAACAGTTGCAACAATCTTCTGTCTTTGATAGTATTGAAGTCGGCTTGTGTACACGTGATTTAATCTCCATGGTGCTTCTCTGCATCCAGACTAACCAATATTAAATATATTCAGTTCTGCATTGAGTTGATTCAGAATAAGGATGGCCTCCTAGATGAAGAACAACTGGTAAAGGACTGGCTCATCCTGTTTGAATTTCTAATTTGCCCTGCATTTCTTTCCCTTTGCAAACAAGAGCATACATACAGCTTGTCCAGATTTTGCCCAGGACTGAGGAGAAAAGTGTGCTGATCTAAGTAGTGCAGTCTGGGAAATGATTCACTGAATGCTTTCCTGTATCTCATCTCCTTTGGTTTTCATTGGATTTAAATGCTTTAAATCTGGAGAAGAGAGAGCAAAGCATCTCTGAAGGTGTTCAAGGCTAGGTTGGAGGATGGGACCCTGGGCAGCCTGGTCTAGTTTTAGATATGGAGGTAGGTGGCCCTGCACGTGGCAAGGGTGTTGGAGGACCCTTCCAACCGAAGCCATTCTTTGAGTCTATGATCTTTTGTATGTTGAGGGAAGGCTAGAAATTGGGCTACAGACCATCACACTCATCTCTTCTCTGTGTCTCACTTTTCACACATCTATTCTAAATAATGTATTACTAAGTGAAAACCATCTTCCTCCTTTCTCGTTAGTTGCAAAGTGTTACTTTATGAAAAGTTTATCTGCATCTTTTGTGGGATTTCAGTAAATAGAAGCCTAGTCTTCTCTTCTGCTTTTGCTTGCCAGGTTTACATCAGTGATTCCCAATAGCATTGATGGAACTATGATGCCTGCTCTGCACCAACATAATTGGGAGAACTGGGCATACTTTTCTTTCTGTATGCAACAAAGATTTATGATGGCTGGTTATACATTATTTACTGAGCACAATGTGCTCACAGAGCTCTGAGATAGAAGAAAAAATTGACTTCTGTGCCATGACTTTATTATCCAGGTCATTCACAGACTGAGGCATCTAACATTAATATATTCAATGAGAATTTATTCTGCAAGGCAGCTTGCTGCTAAGCTGGAAACCAAAAGTAATCATGCAAGGAAGATGCCCCTGCATGGTCCTGATATATGGAAGGGTTTCTTGTCAAAGCAACTAAGTTGGAACGTGCTGTAGGTTTTATCTAGGACAAAATGTACAGAGGTGTCAAATGCGTGGGGTCATCAGCCACTTCCTAGCAGGGCTCTCTAGAAGCACTGCTGACTGTCATCATTTTTCAAGATTGACCCCTAAAGTTATCTCTTTGTTATAAAGTAAGCAGATAACAATAAGAATCAGAATGTAGAAGCTTTGCATGATCCCGCAACAGTAGTTCACAAGACGGACTTATGAGAGGGGTGACTTAATGGTCACTGGTTTTAGGCTCATTTCCAACAGGTTTCCTTCCTTAAAATTTTCAGCTTCTTGTGCAGGGAATTCATGATGTGGCAGCTCACAGATCTGCCCTATAAAAAATGCTGTTTTATTAAGTCTTCTTAAAGAAGTGAGATGTAATTGTGATGGTTTAGTAGCTACAATACGAGCAACAAGCTTGTATTGTTCTTGGCTTGGAGCAAAGCTGTTTAGAAGCTCACCTAGGCTAAGATTAGCCATCTACCCCCATGAATATAGCCCATCAGTACTTAGCGAGTATAACTCATTCTGACCACATTTTCCAATAATTGCATAAAGGAACATTTAGCCTGTCTTGCCAATTAAGGTAACAGAAAGTTCTCTCCCATCTTCTTGATTCTATGAAGAAACATACTTCACCTTCCTTTGCAAGCTGTTGCTTTGCAGTTGTGGTGTGAGCCCAGGGGTGCCATGTTCTCTTGCTTGTGTTGCAGAGCCATGCTATCCAGCCTGTCCTTTCCATTTGGAAGCAAGAAGGTATAATATGGAAAAAGGAAATAGACAGTGCGGCTGCAGAAACAGTGTGGTTTGGTTTGGAAGACTAAGACCTGTGGAGGTTGTGGCCAAAGCCTCCAGCTTTACCTGAGGGACGGTGGGACTCTTGTGTTTATTGTTACGTGCTGTTTCTGATGTCCACATCCTTAGGGACTGTTGTCTTGGAGTGATAATGTTGAAACAGAGCAAACTAATTCTGGAGTGTCTGGCAGGCTCAGGAATAAAACATCTACAGTGCAGGGCATACCTCTAAAAGGGCTCTCAGCCCCTTTTAGGCAAAACGTGTTCACGCACTAGCTAATGATGAAACCCTTGTTGTCTGGGTGAAAGCTTGCAAAATCACCCAGTCTAGGAATGAGTTTTGCATTCAGTCACGATAGAGCTGCTTTTCCAGCAGGGCTGTGCCTTGAGGGCCATGGCAGCTTGTACAGGGTAGATGTAAGAGAACCCAGTGGGGTTTTGTCTTCTTGTGCCTCAGGAGAAGTGGAACATTTTCTGCTCATGTTGCTGCTTCTCACCCACCCAGCTTCACAGCCCTGTGTGGTGAAGAAAGCGTCAACCAAAAGCAGAGTGAGCTGATGCAGTGGGCTGTGAGCTGTGGTTTTGGAGACATGTGAAAGCAGAGTCCATTCTGCTGCCTGTGCAGCAGGGTGTTGACGTCCGGAGGAAAAGGGGGGCTGGGGACTGTAATCTCTCATTAATACCAAAATGACTTTTCCCTTTTAGTGTCTGCTGAAGACCTTGGTTAATTATTTATTGGTTCAAAATGGCCAGCTGCTGCACCCCTGCAGAAGTGCAGGGCGTTGATGCTTGTGATGTAGAAGTGCCTGTATCTGTGTATGTGCTGAGAGGCACATACTCATTTCAGTTCTCACTTAGCTCTGTGTCTATCTAGGATAAATCCCTTTGGCTGGTTGTTGTCTCTCTAGTCACCGCCTTGGTGGATGAAAGTCTTAGAGTTTAAAGAACTTTAGAACTTCAGAATTTTTAGAAGAATCTTAGGATTATTCTGTTGTCAAGAATTAAACCGCAGGGTATTAGGCAGCGTTCTTCCAAAAGAAGGAAAGATCATTCAAGTTGTTGCATGTTTTAGCTTTTGTGGAAGTGATCTCAGGAGGTGTCTGGTGCATCCGTGTAAGTTTGTCATTTCCCTTTGCATTGAGAAAGGGCTATTGTGATTAATACAAGGTCAGTGGATTTATTTCTATATATAAAAAAGCTTACTCCAGAGAGAATTGCTTCAGAGTTGGGTATGCAGTACTCACTCTTTTTTAAGCAATATCGCTTCTGGTTTTTCCTAAGACTTTGGGAGTTCCTGTTTTGGACATGAAAATAAGGTGAGCAAAGGCTGAGACTTCCTTTTTTTAACCGTAGATGCCCCCATGCTCTAGTTCTGAAGTCTGTAAAAGAATCTCGTTGGCCACAGAAAAGTCCTCAACGTTTTTTCATTGTAAGTTTTGTGGTTCAATTCCTAGACTGGCTGAAGCAGCCTCCTTATATTAGAAGTTACAGACATGTGAAATTCTATTTGCAGAGAAGTTTGTGTTTTCTTTTTATTACTTCAGCTGCTCTAAAGTTGTCTGCATCTGTGCCTGATAATGTCATTGACTGTCGGCAATAAGAGCAGGACCATTTTGCTTGTACCTATCTATCTACATTTACGTATACATCTACGTATAGATGTCCAGTAAATAGATAGTCGACAAAATCTGTTGTATTTATTTTTACCTCTTTCCTTAAAGTACTTTTATCAACTGTTTCCACAGGAACAGTGCCCTACAATAGACAGTGTTGTGGCTGCTTGGAAGCCGCAGTCAGGACGTGTAGGTGTTTGAAGGTGTTTGAAGAGCACCAGATCTTTCCACCTCTCACTACAAATTTTCCAGTGGGTCATCACATGTTCAGACTTCGGTATCCCCATGCCTGAAACCACTCTGGTGTGTTGTATTGCTGTGTATGGCAGTGTTCCAGAAGCCCTTCAAGTGCTGCAAGAGAATCTTTAGGTTTATAAAAAGCTGAAGGTGATTGTGCAGCTTTGGCAAGGGTCTAGTGAGTAGCTCCCATTCAGCTCATGAAGTATTTCCCCACTAAGGATCGAACTCTTTGCTTCTGTCATCTTACCTATGGCTCTTCGATACTGCGTATGAATAGCATCAGGTATTCCCTTGTTTGGAGAATTTTATTTGTAATGGTTCACTTCATTGGCTGTATGGCAGTCATTAGAAGGACTGTATCTTAGTTTTCTTTTCTCCCAGGGTTTTTACCAGACATGCTGCTTGTGAAGACAAGAGGGACTGTTTGGCTTCTTGACTTTAGAGCTTAGTAAATGTTAAAGAAAGGAAGTTATTTGATTTTGTTTTGAAAGAATATAAATGCTGTCTGGGGGATTTCTGTTCTCGGCTGGTGAAAGCTGAGTCTGGTTAAGGCTGTAAGACTAAAATTGATGCGGCTTTTCCTGGAATGAATCCGATTTTATTTTGGGAATTAAGGTAGGGTGTTCCTCCTCAGCAAGGGCTTTTTGTCAGTGGGAAGAGGAGCATGAGGACTGTGTTAGCTGTGCCACTCAGGTGGGGAAATGCTTTTCTCCAGAGAGGGATTTATACTTTTAAATGTGTTATCTAGCAGGCTGATGTTAAAAGCACATGCATTTGTAATACAAAACACGTGGATCACTGATGGTGGCACAGATAAAATGCCAGGCCTTCTGTTCACAAAGGAACAAAATATTTATTAAGGAGAGAATATGACAGCAATTGTTTTAAGGAGGATGGTGTTCTAATAGAGCCTGTGCTGTTCTTTGCTTAGCCAGGTTTGCCACGTGCTTTGTCTTGCAGTGGTCCCCAGCAAAAACTCTGTTTGGAGAGGCAACATCTGTCTGTAGCTTTGCAGACATCATTAAATCCAGGTGATGTTGAGCTTCAGATGGGAATGCGATCAGCATTAATTTGTCATTTTGATTGACTCCTCAAACCATGTTCTGACCTTTTCCTCTACGGACCCTTTCTGGGTTTCCCTTCTCTACTCCTCTCTTAATCTCCTTTAATCCAAAGTGCATCTTGACCATAGTGAGAAATGCTTTCTCATCTTGAAACCATATTTTAGAAAGAGAAAAAGAAATATTCAAAAAGGGAAACACACGGCAGTGTGCTGCTGTTAGATGGTAACGTGCTGCCTGTCGGCTCGCAGTCACACGCAAAACGCAGAAGTGCATCCTCCTTCAGATGGAGGCAGAAGGCTGGGTCAGCATTTCCCACAGTGATACAGCACCTTGTCACCCACCCAGTAGCCTCAGGAAGGCTGGAGGCTGCTGTTTTTCAGCTCCTTCCCGTCTTGACTCGCTGGAGTCACGGCTATGACTATATGGTCACAAGTGCATGTTGAGATCACCTCTCCCACGAGGGAGAAGAGGAAAACTGTAATCATAGACGTGATGGGGCTAAAAATTGCCTGGTCTTGGACAGTCTGCCTCTTATTGCAGTGTTTGTCCTCAGGATTTTCATGAATGTTGTTTTTTGTTTTCCCTAATGCTTTATGTATGAACACAAGCTGATTCTTCCATATGAGGAACTCATCTATGCACCCTTTTCTTAACTGCTGCTGTGCAGAAATGCTTTATTGTCGTGTCGTCCCCCCCCCCCCCCCCCCCCCCCCCCCCCAAATAAAAAAAAGAACAAAAAGCCCCACTAAAATAGAAAAGCAAACATACAAAGAGAAACCACTCTACAAACAGGCATGAGCTAACTTGGCAAAGCAAATGTTGGCAATGGCATGTCTTTTCTGGGTGTTGTCAGCTGCATTCTGGATCCTAACCAACATTCTTCGTGCTGCATGAAGGCTTGGTGATGACTTTCAGCACTGAACCTCATGGGATTAGAGAGCAGACACGAGCAGCAACATCTGGACACCACGAGCAAGCATCATACCTTCAGGAATGCTGGGGGAGTGCATGCCTTGGCACTCCTTTTTGTACCTTCAGAAATATCTGATTGGTTAAGTGGCTAAAAGTTGCTGCTGCTTTTACATGATGTTCTGGGATGTGTTGTACCAAGCAGATGTTCGACAATACAATGAGCCATGGCTGGGAATGGGAGAGGAATTAGTGTGCAGTTTAAAATGCTTTTAACCTTCCCCTCCATCTTTCCCTATGGCTCAAGTAGCTTCTCTCCTGTATGACACCACACTTTGATAGCTTGTTTTCATTCCTTCTGTCTCAAATCATGTTGCTAATAATCTTGCAGTGTGGAACGTAAAAGGAGTTGTGGTGGATTAATGCTGGCTGGATATAAAAGTCTATAATTGCTTCAGTGCTAAGAAACTGCCATGCGAGGAAGGAAAAATGAATTCAAAATATGGAAAGAATGGTCAGAGCATAGGTGGCCTTCTCTGTGGTGTCAGAGCCCATGCTAGGATCCAGGCTTCAAAAGTTGCTGTAGTTAATCCCTCCTATTCATATCTTAACTAAAGATCAGTAACACAGTTAAAGCTTTAAATGGGACGTCTGTCATGGGATCTTTGTATCTAAAGGCTGGCGTGCCTCTGAGATGTGTAGTTTGAAACCATACTTTTTTTAGAAATAATGCTGAGAAGTGGATTTTGTATGCAACTTAATTCACTGTGATGCTGACAGGGTGCTTTTTCATTTGTAGCGTGGGGTTCCTTTTTTTCCCCCAGTAATGCACTTAGAGCAAGGTTTTGTAGTCACAGAGATGGATGGATTCTGGTGCGTGAAGGGGGGCAGATTCTCTTGCACAACATGAGCGGTTGGTTGGCTCTTGACGTCTGCAGCTCTGAAGTCGGGTATGTGCTGCTTTCATGGGTACTCTGGAGCCCTGTGGTTTTGCAGGTCAGAGAGCCTGCTGTGCAGCGTGCTAGATGAGACTTCTGAAGACCACAAGCACAGTTTCTAGCTGTACTCGTGCCACCTGCACACATCGCTTTCCATCTGTGACACTGACAGTGTAGTGTTTCCCCCAGCACCTCAAGGTGTGTTGAGATCTTTGGGTGCAGAGGTGGGAGAGTACAGGTGATCTGTTGGACGTTGCTTTGCCTGTCAGAGGGATGCAGAAGCAGGGAGCTCCCCTGTGCAAAAGCAGGCACTGTGGCCGTATCTGGGTTTTTTTGCTATTGCCAGTGTGGTGTTTCAGCAGCTCTGGAGGCGGAGCTGAGATCACTGAGCGAAGATCAGAACAGAGCTGTTGGCTCTGCGTTCGGCAAATGAAAAGAAACCCAACAGTGGAGCGTGGCGTATTACAAGGCTTTCCACTAAGTATAAATCTTTTCCAAAACACTTGATATCTAAATGAGGAAAGGGGTAATCACCTGCAAATCAAGCCCTTTGCAGATTTATTTTTTTTTAGTTTATATTTCAATCTCTGTACTATGGAACCTCAGCTTCCTGCATTCAAGCTGTAGGCAGCTAGATATTTATCTAATCACGCTCTGAGATCCTTTTTTCTTTCTTTCTCAATTTTATATCACGCATTAGTAGTGATCAAGCATGATGGGCTTTTTCAGTAGGTTGCTTTTTTCATATATCAGTATGACTTAACGTTTTGATTGCTATTGAAAAGATGGGGCTTGGCTCTTCAGAGGCGAGGCTCTTAGAGGAGTGCTTCACAATCTCTTCAGCAGTGGCCTAGTTTTAAAATGAAGCTGCTGCTAATGGGTGAAAATTGGAAGGCAGCAGTGCACCAAAGTGAGCTGTGTGTAGTAGGAATATGCTGTAGAAATAGTGACATCCCTGATGGAGAACAGTTTCAAGAAATTCAGAAATTCAATTTTATTCAATAAAACATGTGAAGAACGAGAAAACGTTTTCTGGCACCGAGTACTGGAGGGTAAAATAAGTGTGTAATTGAGCAAGGCCCTGGGAAGACAACTGCAGGTGGACTCTTACTGTTGCTGCGGTTCTTAGTTGTCCACGATTCCTTGGATTGGATTAATTCATGGAATGTTGAGGGCTCTGCACTCCGTTGTGCAATCAGATGGATTTCCCTGACCTTACACAGTGCTTTACTGCTGTAGCTGCATGCTTGGCAATCCTTAGGTGGCCAACAAGAATGCCTTGATAGAGAACTTCAGGCCACAGTGCAGACTTTGCTGCTTTATGTACCACCATGAATGATTCATAAGCCTGCTTAGATTTGTTAATAAGCTTAATTGAAATTGCAGGTGAATGCTGTACCTTGGAAGTCTTCTCAAGAGCAAGAGCCTAGTCTTTTTATTTTTATTTTTTTTGTCCTTCAGTTTCCATCCAGTGCCTGTTCTGATTCTCCCCAGTGCTGTGTGCTGTCTGGTTCATGGGTGCGCAGCCTTGCGTTGACCTGTCGTCTCCTCATCAAAGGACATTCCATCAGTGATAAGCTCAGCTATGTCAGTGTTGTGTTTATTTTGAGGAAGCGCATTGCTGCAGCCCTTGGACGGCTTCCAAACGGAAGTGCCACCAACATGCCTGCTTGGCAGTCATCGCTGACTTACTTCTTTATCCCTATGAACAGCAAAATTGGCACAACTTCCTCATTTTTCTGCCAACTTACACTGAGTTAATAAAGATGGTGATAAATGTGTTTGTTGATCATCTCCAGAGCTCTGTGATAGACAATAATACCTTCCTGCAGTGGGTGCTTAACAAGAGATCTAAAAGTTGAGTTCTCGATCATCGTCCTTTTGCAATGAATGTGTCCACAGCACTATATATACTATATGTGTGTACACACATGCTGTATAGCTAAACAGTGTCCCAGTAGCACAACAGCTGTTGTCCCACTATTGATTTTTGTCTTGGTAGTAATTTTGGTTCCTTTGCTAAACATCTGTCTGTTGAGGTTCACTGACTTATTACTCTCCGTTGCACGGCAATCAGAAGGAAGGCTTTGTGTGTGTGTGATTTGTGGATTTGTTGTTTTTTGGGTGTTTTTTATTCTTATTTTCCAAAGGTCCTAAGTTCTCTCAAGATCAGAGACCTTGTCCCACTTTCAGCCTATTTTACGTGCAGTTGTTTGCAGGCAGCTACGCTGCATGTACAAGGCTGATACACTGCTATTCCTGGGACCAAGTGTCCAAATGGCTGAAAACAAAGCCTTGTATTGCTGCTGTTTGAGTTAGTGGTCCAGCACTGTTGTTAGTATCTTCTTTTTAGGAAGTGAAATGGTTGAGGAAAACACCAACTCCCTGAAAATCCCAACAAAATTGCTGCAGGAGGGAGGCTGTGATAGTCCAGAAGAGAATCTAGGGATGGGTGGACATGGAGAATCCAGTAGTGGGCATCACCATGCAAGTTCTGTGTTTAGTGCTTTGTGCAGAAGAGCTAGGCCTCTGGTACGTGTGTGTGACAAGGAAAGGCAAAATATGTCTTGCCCACATTATTTTTGTTTCATGGGGCTTATAGTGATGTATGCCATGTGGAGCAGCAGGGCAGGTGGCATGGAGGTGTCCTGTGGGGTCCTGTAGGGCAGGAAGCTGCTTGCCTTTGCTCGGCTGTGCCCTGAAGATTTCAGGACTGCCTGTGTCACCACAGCTTGGGCTGCAAAGCATGCTGACAGCTCAGAAGCGAGGCTACTTTCCTCCCCCAGCTTGCAGGCCTGCTGTGAGAGATGTCCCACTGAGTTAACAGCAGAGGCTTTGAGGTGGGAGCTGCTTGAGGGTAGATTTGCAGGGCTGTCCCACTTGTGGGCTGCACTGTACCCTCAGGAATGCACCCTCACTGTTAGGGTCTGGTCATCTTCTGTATTGTCTTCCCAGCCCACCTACTGTCCTGGAGGTTTCTATCCTCATGCTTGCCGTGGATTTATGGGTGAAAAACCTTCTCTATAATGGACACCAGTGCACTTGTGGCTTTGCTAGAATTTTGCCTCGAGTTTAACTTAAATTTCTGAGGGAATGGATTTTTCATAGGAAATTATATTGTTGGGGACAGTACTTTCTTTGAGAAACTTCAATGCTGTAGAACAGGTTTTCATGGCAGGAATTTTCATGGGAAAGGTAAGTCTTGTTGCAGCCTTTACTGTTCTGAGCAAATATTTTGAGGTGGGGAGTCACTCGAGTGAAACCAGGCTAAAATTGATTAAAGAGTCTAGGATTAGCTAAGAGTGGTTAGTTATGCATGGCTGTTTGTGGCTGTCATGCAGCTTGTAATTATGCAGCCTGGTTGAAAACAAAAGTAATATTTTAAACAGTTGTCCTGGAACAAAAAATTAGAATGACAATGTTACAGTAACAGCTGGAAGAACTGGTTATAGGAGTCAGGAGGGAGACTACTTTCCATCCATTTGTGGGTTTACTTTCAGAGTTAAACACAGCAGCAAGAGTCATTGGAAGGCTTTCTTTTCCCTGTTGAAGCTTGGATGTCTGCTGTCACTGGAAGGATGTAGAGGTTTGAGGCTTTTTGATGGCCAGACTGAATCCCAGTGCTTCTCAGTTTGATTCACAACTCAGTTTAGATGAGGGCTGGGATCTCTGCCTTGCCCCAAATGACATCACCTAGGGTCTCCCATGCAGTAAGCCTGCAGTGAGTCTCAGGGATGTCCCCATCTGCCCTGGGCAAAGATGACTGCTGTAAGTACCTGCCAGCCTTGGCAGGATGAAGATGACAGTTGGCACTCCAGGCTTTTTAGGCACACCGGTTTGAATTCTAACTAATGCATACTGTACATTTGTAGGAAAAAGCACCTAAATCTGCTGGTGGCGTGGAAATGCAAAATCCTCTTTCAATTAGAGAGCCTTAGAGATTCTTTTCTAAGGTGCTTCACTTGATAAACAGGTGTTTATCAGGCTTCCAGCATCCAAGAGGAACTGATGCATCCAAACGTGTTTGGGTGAAAAAGTTATGACTTGACCTGTCTGACAAAGGCATGCTCAGGTGGAGGTGCTATGTTATTAAAATACAGAAAGAACTGGCATTCCATAAGCATGACCTGTTAGGAACTTGAGCAAGAAAAAAGAAAAGAAGTAACTAGAGGCATGTGAAAAACCAGCTTTAGACTAACCCAGATTCTTCCAGACTGAACAGAGCCTTGGGAATTGCCTCTGCAAATGAGTGATTATATATGCAGTTCTGTTAATTAAATGTAAAAATGATGTAGGAAGTCAAAAGATATAGCTACTTGTTTAATTAAGCTAATTAACTCCCCAGGTAGCTTTTATATTTGCTTTTTTCACTGCAAGTGTCTGGCTTGTTCTGCTTGTGAAGCCACGTCAGCCCTGACATGGGCTCAGGAGAAGGCTGTACTTCTAGGAGGCACTAATTGTGCCTGTGGGGAAGAAAGGACGGAGCAGCAATGGGAGAAAGGATGTTCTGGGCTCCAGGGTAAATGCAGTTTTCGTTTGTGTCTGATTCAAAGACAATGAAAGGATTCCCAGTGATTTCTGCGTGGCTCAGATTAGGATTATGTATTCAGTGGAAGGGAGTTAAAAGGAGAAATCTGACAAGAGCTGATGTTCACGCCAGATGCGCTGCTGCCAGTGTCTTTTCACCCCAGAAGTTTGCTGACTCCCACCTTCACGGCTTTGCTTTGTGGAGACCTGCAGGCAGCAGCCAGCCTCAGCTCTTCCCGTTGGCAGGCAGGGTTTGGGAGGCAGGCCGGGCTCATTGCAAGGCTGACTGACTATACCTGCTCTTCGGGTTCAGCGGATGCTTCAGCTGGGTGTTGATACGTTACCTCCTTCTAAAATTGTTTTCCAAACCTCTCTTCCATTGATGAATCACTCACGACTAGTTGTTTTTTTTTTTTTAATATGTGTGGAGGCATATGACTAAGGAGTCCTGTTTTGGTCTCTCTGCATCTCTTCCCTCATTTGTGCCTAAACTAGGGTTTGTTTTTTACACACGGGTGAGGGAGAAGGGGAAGGGGGTTAATAACACCTGCCCAGCTGTCAGGAATGACACTAACATCATCTTGAGGAGAGGTGTGTGAGATGATTGACTGGGCCCCTCCTGTGGGAACCAGATCTCTCCCAGCTCCTTTTGAAGTCACACGGAGCTGAGCAATCTGAGCAAGTTTGGGCATGGGCTGCTGTGAGCAGTTTGAACTACTGACAGAAGTCCTCTGTGCCCCTGCGTGGGGCCTGGCTGCCGGAGTACTGTGTTTCACAATGAGGCGGCCATGAAACCATAGTTGAGCTCATCACTGCTTATATGCTTAGCTCTCGGCCAAAATCCAGTGGTGTTCTAATGGATCTGAAAGGAGTTCTTGAGCTTGAACAGGAAGTCTTATCCTCGCGTTGTGTGACAGAGAATCACAGAATCCTTGGTGTTGGAAGGGACCTCTAAAGATCCTTCAAAGCCAACATCTCATGGGGTGGGGGCATCCACCGTGCCCTCTTCCATTTCCATGAGCAGGAAGAGTGGTGATTAAAGGTGTTACTGCTCTGAAAAGCTCATGCTCCTCTCCCAGTTAGTTAAAACTTTGCCAGATTACTTCTGAAAGAGCCAGGAAGTCCATGTTTTTCACGCAGTTGTTCTCTGGAGGAGCAGGCTGGGGTGGAAACATCAGACGGGGGAGCACAATGGCTGTTCACAGCTATACATGCCCATCTCCTGCTGGTGCACCGTGACGGCTGCTCACCATGCTGCCCACCACCAGTAGGATTTGCTTGGAGGTCAGTACCCTGTTGCATTCTCAGGACTACATGTGCAGAAAAATTCCAGCTTCTTTGCTACTCTCAGTATCTGGTACTTCTACTGTGGTGTATTTTCTGCTCTGATACTAGGCCTTACCAACACAATTTACGCTTTCCTAAAGAAAGCTATCCTGTGCCAAGTTATCTTGGCGCTAGGAAACTTTTCTCCATAGAAGCACATGCTTCTAATGTCACTTCTTGCTCTCTGGAGATTGTCTTCAAATGCATGCAGATGATAAAGTTTGCCTGTTCCCATTTCATACACAGCTCCTTCTTAGTGTCATATTTGCTGTCTTCACGCTGTTGAATTTTTCTCTGAGCCTCCCCACCGCTGGCTTCACCGTCTCATGGCACACTTTTGGCTTTACTAGCTCTGTCAAGAATAATATTGTGGCTCCCATTTCTTTGTAAAAACATAGGTTTTCTCTTTGAGCAGCCACAAATAATGCTAAGAAGAAAAGAATGTGTGGAGGTGATAATGAAGGTGTATAGCTGGGGATGGTGGAGGTTAGCCCTGGGGCCTTGGTTTAGAAGTTGATCATTCCATGATGAGCATTTACAGGAGCATTGCAGATCCCATCCCAAGGAGTTGGCACAGGGCCCCTCTGCATCGCACAGTCGTAGGACAGGACAGCCTGTGCAGCATTGAAACAAATCATGACCCATTGGGTGGGTGATGCTGTTGGGAGCTGCTGTCTCCTCGTTTTGGGCAGGTCTGTGATCAGGTGTGGCAGTCTCATTTTGCTTTCGGTTTTCTGGGTCAGAAACTATTTTTTGTTTCGGGTACTTGCCACTTATCTCTGAACTGATCTCAGATGCTGTGTTGGCTGTTGGTTTGCTGGTCAGATTTAATCTGTAAAGGAGATCATGGCAGGTCCAAAAGGCAGACTTCTATCAGTAGTATATTAATTATTTTATTTTGTTGTATCTTACCTGTTGTTGCTGCTATCCATGTCGGACCAGAGAGTCTATTAAGATGGCCTGGTCTGACCTCTTGTGCAACACAGGCTGCTGGTTTCACTGCCAGCCCTACGCCCTGCGGGTGTTGCTCTGTCAAAGACACCTTCTAGGGCTTCAGTCCTCATTTTGAAGCCTACAAGCTGCAGTGTTTTGTTAGATCTAGATCCTACCAACATGCACCATGAGTAGATCTTGAGTGCAACAACATCCTCTTACCTCAGCTTTCTTGACTTGTGGTATGTGAGCATATCTGCTGAGTTGGTGTAGGGGATCTCAGTGGTCTTTAATCTCCACGTTTGGAGGAAGAGAGATTGTTTTATAAATCTCCTGCTAATACTTTCACAACATTTTCCCTTGTTATGTGAGGTCGTGGTAGCTAGTGCAGGGGAATCTCATTTACAGGAGGGAAAGCAAGGTGCCTCACAGGGATAGGACCTATGACCTGAAGTCATGACAACCCATAGATGAGTTTGGGTGACTGTACATATATGTTACTATACATTTTTGTTTTAACTCTTCCTGTACAAAGTTACGTGTCTCCACAGTAAACTGGAATTTAGGCAAAAAAAAAAGTGTGTGATACCACAGGAATTGAAGTTTGTTTCTATGGAAGTGTCTTCCTTATTAATTGAGGCAGAGGGCTGTTCAAACACAGCCAGTCCAGCAGTCAGTCCAGGCAAACTGAAAATTAATTCTGAGTCAAAGCTAAATATTTGAATTTTTGCTGAGGTATAGGTCGTCTTTAGGGATTGGAAAGTATGGCACCTGTAAAATTAACATTATGACAGGGTTTTCCCAAGCAGTTCTAGTTCCTGTGGTTTGCATCCTATTAATAGGGTGTCACTTCTGGTCTGTAGCTGAAGTCATGTCAGTAAGATGTTCTCTCTTCCTTTCCTTAATGGTATTACTTCTACTCATACTAACGAATTCCTAATGACTTGAGAACAATTTCTCTACTTCAGCAAAAAAGACTTTGAACCAAGAAAAGGTGACAGCACGAGAGCAAATGCAGTTAGAAATGTTCGCGTTTAGCCATTCCACTGGGAGAGCTCTATTTTCAGAGCTCCCGTTCTGCAGCTCAGCAGTGCCCACGAGGTGTGAAGCTCCTCTTTGCTAATTTTATCCTTGCATGGAGAGAGTGTGCCTTTATTTAAGTGAGGTTCCTGTGTGAGGAGCCTGATGCAAACTTCAGGTATTTCTTCGCTGTGACTTTGCTCACCAAGTAGTTTTTAAAAAAAAAAAAAAAAAAAAAAAAAAAAAAAAGGAGCAAGATCTTAATTAAAAATTCCAACTGAAAGTTAGAAAGCTGCTAACCAACAAAATAAATGTCTCCTTTTCAGGGTAAGTTGGTAAACTCTGGGATTGATTCTCTAATTGCTAAAACAACGTTCTGTATCTCTGTCTAATTCAGATTAAAAGTCTTCAGGGAACAACCCTAATTTTCCTGTTTTCTATGGTCTAAAGTGAAAAAGTGATTGATATCAGAAATAGGAGTTTGCCCCAGCAATTACGGTATTTTGAGAGACTGAAACATTTTTAATGGGATAGGTTATAATAGGGAAAAAATATGCATATGCTTCCCCATGCATTTATACGTGGATCTTTTGACAGAATTGGATGTTATTCTAGCGTGGTTGAGGCTGTTCAACATTTAGGGCTCCTCAAAACACTGTGGACTTGATTCATCCTTTTTTATGGACGTGCTGAACTATTTAGGTGATGGGTGCTTAATTTCTTGTAACATTAAGGGTGTGCACAGGAGTATGTGGAGCTTCACGTGTTCATGGAATCATAGAATGGCCTGGGTTGAAAAGGACCACAATGATCATCTAGTTTCAACCCCCCTGCTGTGTGCAGGATCGCCAGTCACTAGACCAGGCTGCTCAGAGCTGGATACAGCTTGGATGTTATCAAATGCTGGCAGGATTGTCTTGAAAAATCCTGCTAAGAAGACTCTCTGCCTTGCAAAACAATCTCCTAATGTTGCCTTTGCTTTTTCAGGTGGATTTGGAACCAGAAGGTAAAGTGTTTGTCGTCATTACTCTTACCGGCAGCTTCACAGAAGGTAAGGGAGTTCCTTTGGCTTGTTTCCATAGAGGGTTCACCTCTGGTGTATGCTGTTGCCATCAGTTACCAAAACAAATGGCATTCCACACACAGCTTACGTGCTCCTACACACAAAGAGGATTCTTGAGTGGCTGGAAGTTAGGATCGGGCTGTTGCTGACCTCGTGTGCTGTAGTCCACCTCCTCTGCTGTTGCTCTGATCTTGGACCTGGGGAGTTGTGTCACACTCAGCCTGGTTTATTTATCTGAGGTTGTCCTTGAAACAGATTGTTTTTGCCACATGTACTTTTCATCTGAGTGCTTCTTGAAGGGCAAGTGAGTGTGTAGGATGTGTTTAAAACTTCTGGGTGACTTTTATTCCATAATGGTTCCCATCTACGTCACATGCATTTGTTTCTAGAGTTCACATTGCACAGGAAACGTCGGACAATTTTTCCACCAAAAAAAATCCTTGAATTCCTGAAGAGGTATCTGGGCAGATATATATACTTTTTTCCATAACTATCATTTATTGTGTGGTGGTTTTAATTCCCTGTTGTTTACTGTGATAGCAATGAACCCTGATGTACGCATGGATGTGAGCCGTGCTGGAGAAGCCCAGGAAGTCTGAAATGGGCCTCTGAAAAAGGCAGATTATTTTCCTCAGGCCAACTTCATGGTTGTTGTTTGTTTTAGCTGTGGCCTCGACTGTGTTTGGGGGGTATCACCTGTATGGAGGCCAAGAATCAGGGCAAGATCTGCTCTGCTGCCCTTTATCTGCAGTCTTGGAATGTTGGATTTTTAATGTTTTTAATGCTTTCTCTTGTTCCGTCATGGAAACGCGTGCGTATTTCAAACAAGGGTTTGCATCTAAGCACCCTTAAGTGACCCTTTGGGGAGCTATGCCACTTTTGCTGAGCCTGTAGCCTGCTGTGTGCTGGGGCCCAGATAGCTGCTAGTGAAGCACTCAGCTTCCTTTGGGTGACACGTAGGAGAGCTCTGCTTTGTGCAGCTGTGTCCTTGTAGAACTTTTGAACCTGAATCAATATGTATCCAGCTGTTTTTCCTTTTCCGAGTAGATGTTTTCAAAACAAAACTGGGTAGATCTCATGTGGATATGTGTGCCTCTGAGGTACCGCTGCCTATTCCTGAGGTAACAGTTGCACAACTGCATGTTATTTTTGTGCTGCATGTCCGTAAATGACCACTAGAAGGAAGAACAACAAGTTCTTGGAGGGCGTTTCAGAAGACTGTCACTTTTTTGTTGCTGTTATCTCCTGTGTAGTAACCAGAGCTAGAGAAAGAGGAGAGAACAATGCCCACAGGTAGAAGGAAACCCCAGGCTAGCACATTGCCTTAGATGTACCTAAATGGAGCCATTCTGAAAGACATGATGCACTGGGGAAACGTGTGTCACGTGGATGGGGAAGAGAACCTGTTGGCTGCAAAGGGGTGGGGGTTTCTTCACACAGTGTTGGCTCAAGGCAACAGGTGAGATGAATCACAGTGATGTTGGCTTGGACCTGAGCTGATGGGGGATGAGGTGCAGTGGCAGCCCCTGTCCTAGTCCAGTGTTACGGCATGTGGTGGTGATGCTGGGAAGGAAAGGTGGGAGCGAAGGCGCTGGTGAGCAGTGCTTTTTGTGGGTTTGTAGAGTATCCTGATGCTCATAGGCTGTGATTGACACTGGAAGTCAAATGGTGTGATTTTTATTTATAGTGAAAACCAATGGCTTCTCACCATAGCAGCAATGTGGTTTGTTTCCCTCATTTTCAGAGGGCTAGGAAATAAGAGTGGAAGAAAGAATGACCGCTTGGCAGGGCATTGCAGCAGGGCGGGGAAGACCTGTGTTCAGTTTTCCAGTGAAATTCATTTTCTATATAACTCTGACCGAGCCACATAGAATTACTTCAGCTTTCAGTTCTGTATCAGTCCAAAAATGGTGCACCTCTTTCTGTCTGTATATGAACTCTGGGCTATGGTAACTGCTCTTGCATTTGCCCATGCACACAATGTTAAAAGGTGATTTACCCTTTCTTCTCCTGGGAGACATGCCCCACAACTTTGCTTTGACGGGGGACTGAAGGATATATGCACATCAGATTGATTTGGGAAAAGTTTTCTGTTTGTCAGAGGGGAGTGGGAAGAGTGCAAAGGTATAATGAGAAGGTGTGACTTCTGAGGGGCCTCACAGTCCTCCAAGAGAAGCAGCAGGAGTGAAATGGCATTGCAAACAGTATTGTCTTCAACAAAGCTGATGATGAAAATAATAGTGTATCAAGACTACTAAACTATAGGGCATTTACTGAGCAGCAATGGCAGTTCATGTCCATGCATGACTGTGGACATTCTTGGCTACTTAAAGCAAGGCTGAGCAGGACTGTTGGACCTGAGTGTAAATCCATTGTGTGGATGAAAGTCATACTGGAGGCTAAACTGTAAGGACTTGTTGCTCACAGGGTGAGATGAAGTCAAATCTTTCTACTGCTTTCAGAGGAAAATGGGAAATAGTGTAGTTCTATTTCCTCTGTAGCAATTGAAGATATATGGATTTACAGAACAAGAAGATCAGAGGTGGCTCTTGGGGCTTTCCTTGTCTGATTAATTTCATGCATGGTCACCAAGTTTCCAAGAACGCATCTAATCCAGAGCATGTGTAAGTGCAGACACTGACTTCTTCCAAGTGTGCCACTCCACTGTGTTTCCTGCTAGGAAAGCAGTAGTGACGGGGTGCTGCAACAAAAGTCAGATTAAAAAAAAAAAAACAAAAAAACAAAAAATCATAATGATCTGGTAGTGCCCATAAACTCGCTTATTGAGGCATCCTCATGTGTTCACAGCATCTCTTCGTCACTGCTTTCAGTAGGTGGTGGAGACAGGAGGATAATGTGATGGAACTGGTGTTTGCTGTGGGGAGCATCTTCCTTTGCAAAAGCTGACTGAGCATCATTTCTGAATCACGTTAGAGGTATTTTTTTTATAAGGTAATTGTTTGCTTAGGAAAACAGCCGAGTTCACCAAGTCTCAAGCACCATCATGTAATTCCAGGAAAGTGAAAGACTGAAAAAATAAAGAAAAGGGAGGAGAGAATTAAAAAAGGTTAGGTACACCTGACTCAATTACTTGGCTGTCCTGGAAAACTTACCCAAAATAGATGGTCCTGGTGGTTTTGGCAGCTTGTACTTTACTTGGCTTTGGGAGTGGTTGGTTTCTGCTTGATGGATAGATCTTCTGGCCAAAAATTTAATTTGGTTCTACTTTATCTATAACAAGAACAGAGAAGCATGGTTCTTCTGTGACTGCATGCAGTATATCTGAAAGAAGTATTTGTGCAGTCTGAAGATGTGTGCTATAGAAAAGGTACAGTTGGGACAGATTTACAGATTAGTCCTTTGTAAATTCTTATGTGCCCATCTGTCACTGCTTCCTGAAGTATTTTGGCATGGATAGAGGGGGCAGTGCTGTGTTTGGAATCCCATCTCCGGGTGTCCAGCTGGGCCTGGCTCTGCTCTGGGAAGGATGGCCCTGAGGAGGCAGGGGTGAGGTTATTTGGGCTTCTTTACCTGTTTGTGTTTCTTTGTTTTAAAACCCAGCACTGTGTTAGTGACTGTCTGTTTGTGCTCGTGTTATTACTTCATCCTCAGATCTTTCTGAAGGTTGGATATTATGAAAATAACTCTCAGGAGTGGTGATGCAGTGGCACAGCTGCCCGGGGAGCGGTGAGGTCACAGTCCCTGGAGGTGTTCAAGAACCATGGAGATGTGGCACTGAGGGATGTGGGCAAGGTGGGGGTGGGCTGGGGTTCTGCAATGATTGCGGGTGAACTACTTACGCTGTCAGTGCTTCTGCACATGGGTGAGAAGTTAGCAGTGCTACTTGTGAGCAGGTAGCTGTGCTTTGGTGCAGCTGGGCTGGGCTGGGCTGGGTGCCTGGAGAATGGAGGAGCTCTGCCTGCAGCATGTGATGCTCTGCCCTCTGTTTGCCACCGCTCTTGCTGTTTGCTATTTTGAGCAAAGCTAATGAAGTTAAGACAAAGCAATTATTTGACTGAATTAATGAATGAAGCAAACTCCACAGAAAATGAAGTGCTTCTATTTTAGTGTTTCAAACAGTTATCGTTTGTCTTTTTTCTTTTTGATGTTGCCACTCAAAGTGATAATCCTGGCGCGAAGTCCAATTTTAATTTCAGAGATGTGAGGTAAGTTATGGTTGGGTTTTTTTCTTTTTTTTTCCTCCAGTGTCAGGAAAGACAAAGATAAATTTCAGTTCTGGGCAAGAAATAGAACAAAGAGAATATTGAAGAGCCGAGTGCCATGGTAGAGCAGATATAGCACCCATTGCTAAATACTTAATGTGGATAGGCTTTGTGGCAGCACGGGAGCCCAAACCTGCCTCTGAAGCAGGAAATGTTTCTTTAGTTTGTGGCTGTCACGTGGTGTCCTTGGGATGGTTTGTTCTCAAGCACGGTGTGCTTTGTCTTCTGCTGTTGTTTTTCTGAGAACACGCTTTCCTGGTGTTAAATGGTTTTAAGAAATAGTGTTTCCTCAGGCGGGCACCAGTAAGACCTGCAGTCTCGAAGTCTGAAACGATGCTGCCTTTACACTGAGTCCTTGCTGTGTGCTGAAGGGTGGCTCCTCAGCCACACCAGACTCCTTTTGCAGCTGCATTATTAGCTTCTTGCACAAGAGGGAGGAAAGAAAGATGTTTGCTGGTCCTCTGTGAACTGCAGTAAAGTCTCTTTTCACGTTGCTTTTTAAAGGAAAGGAAATAGTTATTTGAAAGTAGGAACCAAGACTGGAAACAGTCCTGATCTCAGCCTCCAGTGTGTTGAGCCACTCTTCTTGGGTTGCCAGTTCAAACTGGACAATTTTAAGGCACAGATGAGACGCTGCATAGAGATCCTCCTGATCTAAGCAGGCAGAGCAGTGCAAGACAGGATAAAAAAGTGTTTTGCTGTTTCAGGCACGTAGTCTGAAAATATAGAGCCCTTTCCTAGCCCAGAGTCTTGTGTGACAGAGCAGCAGGGAGGTGCTTTTCTATATCCTTGTAGTTTTTTTCCCCCCCAATATCTGATTGTTTTACTCTGGTCACATACATGCATGCTGCAGACAAGGGGTTTCCAGATGCGCTGTGTTGGCTCAGCTCTACTCTTCCAGATGGAAACAGATCAGAACAACATTGAGCCCTACAGGGGAAAAGTCCACCCAGAGGACACCCTTGAGAAGACTGTGTTCTTACAGAGACCAGGAGCATCATCCAGCGATGCTGAGCATTTCTATATGGGAGGCAGGACAACCTCAGCCTTGCCAGAAGGCATCTGTCAGGGTAACAAGTACAAGACAATCCCGTGTGTGAAGCACTAGGACCTTAAAGCTTTTCAGCAACATTAAAGATCCAAGGAGAGAATTTCAAAGCCAGGGCTTCCCAGGGAGGTGGTTGAATTGCCATCCCTGAGTGTGTTTAAAAACCGTTTGTATGTGGTGCTCAGGGACATGATTTAGTGAAGGGTTGTTAGAGTTGGGGTACTTTGGTTAGATTGTGGTTGGACTCGATGATCTTTAAGGCCTTTTCCAACCTGAGCGATTCTGTGATTCTATGAAGGATAGTTCGAAGGTGCTGTTCAAAACAGAGTGCCTCTGAATGTTCTGAAAAACAGCATTTGGGCTACAAAATACCATTATTGGAAGTGATTGTTTGATGTCTTCAGTAAGGTGGAAAACCTTTGCTTTGTCTTGGTTGTGGGGAGGTCTACACTCTGGGAAATTAAGTGCTTTGCTTGATGTTACACAGGAGCTTGAATGCAGAGGCAGGAGGTGAGCAGCCCACTGCGTGGTCACAGGAGAACCTTCATTTCCTGGGACATGATTGATTTGCTCCACAGCCATGGCATTAAATCTCAAGCCTCTCAGGTTTTTGGATAGCTTGCCAAAATCTGCCAATCACACAAATATTCAGACACTGTGAAAGTACCATAAACAGCAATGTTAGGGTTAACTTTATTTCCTGAGCAGGCTGTGTTTTGTCTAGACTCTGAAACCTAGATATAAATATGCAAGCTTGCAACCTGCTCTGGGATTTCAGTTCCTGGCTGTGATGAAGGGCGAAGATTTTATTTTGCTTTATTTTAATGTGATTCCTGGAAGAAGTGACGTTAGTTCCCAGAGGAGCTTAAACCTATCTGCTCGGCCTTGGAGGACATCAGTGCGTTGGAGTGGGTGTTTGTAGTCTAGCGAAGCAGAGTGGCAGATGTGAGCTGAAAGGAGCAGAGCACAAAGCTGCTGGAGGTTGGGATTGTGGTTCCATGGCCGGGGATGACGGCAGCAGCCCTGTGCTGGCTGCCACTGTGCTGCCAGGACACATGTATCTACAGATACAGATTCTGGGACAGTATGTGTTCTGAATTAAGATGGCAACCCTTGTGGAAGGACTTCTGCAAGGGGTGGGAAGAGGAGAGTAAGGACAGGAGCTTGAGGGACAAGGAAAGGCAGCAGTAAAAGTGCTGAGACCAGCTGAGCCAGTTAGTAGCTAGAATCTGGAGCAGTTTTTATGCCAGAATCTCAGCTCTTTTCTGCCGTCTAGCTGTGAAACTTGTTGAGCCTGTGTGTCCCTCTGTCATCAGTGCTGTGTGCCCAAGGGCAGAGATGGGGAGCGGAGGGGAAAACTGCTGTGCTTCCAGTGGATGTGAACTTGTTCTCAGTGATGCTTTTGTTTCGTTAGAAAACTAGAGAGATCATCTTAAAAACGAAAACTTTTTCATTGCTAAGATTACAAACTGAAACCCTAAAATGCAAGGAAGTGCTTGAATTTGTATCTAAAGTTTGGCCTTCCTATATGTTCATGATGCAGACTCTGATTGCAGACCAGCAAAGGCAAAGACATTTCATCTGCATCATGCACAGCTCATGGCCCTTAAGAGAGTGGTGAATTATCTGGGTTCCCTGTGTCTGGTCCTGCACATGTTTTTACTTAGCATTATTTGAGGTCCTGTGTTTCACCTCCAAATGTTGGATAAGGCAAGAAAAACAAGTTCTTCAGAGGGGCACCAATATCCCATCCAAAGAGCTGATGGTATGTTGCACAGCAGGGCCGTCATGCAGTTGCTGGCTGTTAGTGACACAGATCCTACAGAAAGCACAATGAAATCTGGCTGATTTTCCTTCCAGCTTGTTTTCACACCTCGCACTGTGCCAGCACAGCTGTTTATGGGGTGCACAGCAAACCAGATTTGGGTATTGATCAAGCTGAGAAGTGACTATAGAAGGAGACAGGGTGCTGCTATTTAGGGGAGCTGCTTAAAGCAGTGTAAGTACATTGTTGTGAGTATTGCACTGCATTCTGGCTTTCATCCTGTTTCTTTTGAGCCTAAACAAATTTCCTCTCCATGTGATCCTTCTCCATGGAGGCACTGGGAGAAAGAAAAGGGGAGCTGCAGACTGAGGTTATCACAGGCTGACAGAGAAGGTGACTTTGATCCTGTTCACCCACCTCTGAATTGAATTGTCTGTGACTGAGAGGGGTGAGATGGGAGAGGCAGGAGCAGCAGTGGAAGGAGCTGCGAAAATCAAATCGGTTGGTGGTGCTGGTGGATGGTACGGGGCTGGTGAAACCTGCCAGGTCCTTAGAATCATGGAGTTGCTTGAGTTGGAAGGGTCTTTAAAGGTCTTCTAGTCCAACACCTCTGCAGTGAGCAGGACACCTACAGCTTGATCAGAGTGCTAAGAGCCTGGTCCAGCCTGACCCTGACTGTTTCCTTTCCTTGCATAGAAAGAGATCGTGGCCAATGCGTGCAACTCCCTCTACATGTAGCACCTGGCATTTTTAGAAGCTATATTTGCATGGATTTGGGACATCTGCTTTTGAAATCTCAGAAATGTCTCAGAAATGGAAAAATAGGTATTGCAGCATGAAAACCCTATTGGGGAGGAGCTGGGGAAGGGGTTAGGTATTTTCCTTGCAACGCCACCGTCACCTTCTTGATGAGAAGAGGTGCTGCCTTTTGACAAATATCTTTGTGGCAGCAGCAAGCTTGGAATACAAGAGGCTGAATTTATTATTATTATCATTTTTAACAAGTGCTTCTCCGTGGCAGCATTTCGCTCAGCCCGTGGTGTGTGGGAATCTGCGTGGGAGAGCGACACGGTAAACAAGCCGCTTCTTAAGGTTGTTGCAATTCGGGAACTTATTAGCGAGCTGCCATATGGAAATCTTGAGAGCAGCGGGGATCGGCGGTGCAACCGAGCATGTGGCCACAATGCCTGGGCAGGATCCGCCCAGCCACAGGGTGACCAGTTGGCCGGGAGGATCCAGCTGTTGCACGGAGGTGGTGGTGATTCAGGTGTTGGTCATCCTTCTACACCAGTACAAAGCCAAAACCCAAGCAAAGGCTTGGGAAAGGCTGAGGCACTGGAGATGCCTTTTGCGCAACAGCAGTTGGCAGCCCAAGCAGCAGAACAGGGGGAGTGTTTAATTTGTCTGACTTAGTTAACTTTCCCAGTTAATTCCTTCCTGTCTAGTTTCCAGTTGTGCTTTTGGTTACATTCTGCTTTCCTGATGAAAGGTGCAGCGCCCTTAGTAAGGAAACTTGAGGTTTTATCCCAGGGTTGTTGAGTAATGTGGTTGCAGTTTGAGAGATTGCTGCAAGATGTTGGGTCCTTCTGGATACAAGCTGCTGCAGCAGGCTTTGTGTTCATCCCAGCTTCATTATGCATTTTGTCTCATGTTACATAAAGAATATCTTCCTGGTGCCCCCTCTTTGAGGCTAATGTTCAGCCTGCATCTCTCTGGAAAAAGTTGCATTGCTTAAATAGTAATACGTGAATTTTAAGCAAACTTACTTGAGTGTGAAGCTATTCTTATTTCAGTACGATTGGCTGACTTTCATCCAGAAGCTGATCACGTAGCCCTGAAGAACGATGACCCTAGAGGATCTACCTAAAAGTAGCTTTAAACTGCATCTGTTTAAAAATAGGTGCATCTCAGAACACGTGCCGTGGTGTGTAGGTATGGCATCCTGGTAGCATGTTGTAATCCTGCTGTGGAGCTGCCCATGAGCAGGAATTGCTGGTTGTTACAACACATGCAAGCCCTGGGGCCTCAGGATGAGGGGAAAGTTCAGGATCTCCCTGGTGCTTGCCCAGCATACCAATTATGTGTTTCTCAAGGATTTTGCACAAGAGCTGGTAACTTTGACCTGTAAGTGCTGTCACTCCATGGGTTCTACTTGTGCTCTTCACCAGCACAGCATTGTTTGAAATCTTCTATCAGTGTGGGCTTCTGGTGAATGAATGAATTGTGGAAGAGATCAAAATTGCTTTGTTAGTTTTATTTTCCAGTTTTTAATGAATAATGTGCTTAAATGGCTTCCTTTCTTAGTAAATCGCATCTCAACATGTTTCTCTTCAGTTTAATAGGTGAGAAGGACTAAGAGGAGGCTTTACAATGGAAATTCACTTGCTTAAGCAGGAGGAAATATAAGTGATGAGGGGAAGAGAGAGAGGAATTGGTTGTTAAGTCTTTAGTGAGTAAAGTGGTAAGAAATACCACACTACTAGAAGTATTTGCACATCTTCAAGTGAAGGGGAAGATTTTCCCCATCTTCTGGTAAAGCTGGGGCTGCAAGCAGATCATAGGATCATTAAGGCTGGAAAAGACCTCTAAGATCATCCCATTGATGCCCACTGCTCAGGTCCCTCAGTACAGCATCTCCACAAGTCTTGGACACCTCCAGAGATGGTGACTCCACCACCTGGGCAGCCTGTGCCACTGCATCACCACTCTTCCAGAAAATAAATTTTTCCTAATATCCAACGTGAACCTTCCCCGGCACAACTTAAAGCCATTCCTCTCTTCCTACTGTTGTTACATGGGAGAAGAAGCTGACTCCCACCTCACCACAACCGCCTTTCAGGGAATTGTAATGAGTGATAAGGTCTCCCATGAGCCTCCTCCAGACAATATAATCCCCATTCCCTCAACTGCTCCTCTTCCTGAAGGATCTTGTGCTCCAGACCCTTCAAAGCTTTGTTGCCCTTCTCTGGACACACTCCATACCTCAATGTCTGTCTTGTAGCGAGGGGCCTGAAACTGAATGCAGATCTTGAGCTGCAGCTTAACCAGAGCCCAGTACAGAAGGACAATCACATCCCTAGTCCTCCTGACTACAGTATTTCTGATACCAGCTGGGATGCCATTGGCCCTTCTTGGCCACCTGGGCCCACTGCTGGCTGTTCAGCCAGCAAATGTACTGCTCTGCCTGCAAAGCAGACGTTACTGGCTATTGCTTGCTGTTTGTGGAGTTCAACCTGATTTTTCTTTTTTTTTTTAATCACAGAGGGCTTTTCTCTGTTGTTGTCTTCCTCTAACACAGCTCAGCACGGCAGGATGTGGCTGTGGTGGCACATGGGGCCGTGCTGGCATCTCAGAGCCACTGGGTGGGGGAATCCATGGTAAGGAGGTATCGGTGCTGGGGCTGCTATGTGTTTGCCCAACCCAGCAAAAGCTGGGAGATCACATGCAGTGGCAGCCAGAGGGAAACTCCTATCCACCCCATGGCTTGATGTGAGCCAACTGATCTACCCTGCTTTTCCAAACTACGTGGGTATTGCGTGCCTCCTGCTGGGTACAGGCACAGGTACAAGCTGGCCTTCCACTGATGGTCTCTATGTGGTTCTGAAGGGTTCAGGTCAGTATTCTGGATGCCTGCTCTTTCAGGCTTCTCCTTTAATACAAAATAAAACCCTTCTTACTTGGCATCTTCTCTTAGTGCACGTTGAGGCATGTAATCATTCCAGCCTGGTGTCTCTTTCAGAAGAGTATTGTGAAGTTAATATTCCCAAACTAATGCAAAAACTCGCAGAGATGGAATGATAAAAATGAACTTAAGGGAAGTGTCTCTCACTGCTGGCAGAGAAACACACACAGGATGGAAAATGGAGCCATCCTTTTCCTTCTCTCACAGTGGTGTGGCTGTAATGAGATGGGAGATGGAAGCATGGAGAAGTGGCTGTCCCATCAAATACAGACTAGCTGGCATGCAGTGATTTCCCTTTCAGAACCTGGTCTTCTGTGGCATGAGGTTGTTCGTGTTCAACTGAATTTTTTATTATTATCCATACTCCCATACTCACTGCAGAAATGAATGAAGAAACCTTTCTGTTCATACTTTCCAGCTTTGCACAATGTACTGCAGTGCTTTCTTTATAACTGTCAACATCCGTATGAAGGTTTACTAAAAAAAAAAGTATATATATATATATTCCAGAAAGGACTTATAAAAGCAGATGTGGGGAATCATATTTTTGAACTGCCTTGTGCATGTTTGAAAAGCTTTATGGCAATCTTGATAAAATACAATGCAAAATAAGCTGTATAGAATCCACAGTCGGTCTGTAGGCTCACATGGCAGCAGCATACACTCTTGCAGGTAGCTTTACGTTTCTCAAGCTATCTTCTTCCTTCTGGTTCCTTTAGAACTTATGCAAACATAAAAAGCAGCTTTTCCTCCTGCATCCTTAGCACTTAGTGCTTGAGGTGTGTCTGCTCAGCATTGTGATCTCTTCCTCACCTGCTGGCACCAGGGCTTTGGCATTGCTTTGTCATTCTAGAAGTAAGCTTGTAGTGGGATTTATAGCAGTAGCTGAATGCTGTTGTGCTCGCTAACACTGATTGAACTTTGTTGATCCTGTTCTCCCTGCTGCTGCACGCAGCCATCATCATTCAGCCTCGTACTCAAATACTACTGGCTGCTTAGAACTGAGATGAGTTTATGTCCTCAGCCTGGCAGGGAAGGAAGGAAGGAAGGAGGGTCTGCCCTATTTCAGCATGTGCGTGAGAGACAAAGGCCTCGCTTGCCTTGACTGCAGAATTTATGTGATTTGGTGCTCTGATTGGGGCAAGGATGATTTCACATTTTGTGCATCTCCAAAACTGCTGAGAATTCTGTTCCATAGTGATGAATTGGAAAACTGCTATTCTGGAGGGTCAGAGCATCCTTATTCCTCCTTGTTCTTTAGGACAGTATTCACTAGTTGGCATCTTAAAAGATGAACTGCCCATTAAAATGGCCTTTCTGGGTAGTGTTGGTAAAAGACAGCCCAGTCCTGTTAGCACCAGCTAGTTCTTTGGTCTTTGTACCAAATGTCTCCCACTTTCAGAGGAGGAAGCAGCAGCTGGTTCAAACATAAGTCCCAACTTCTTTTTGATGTACCATGTGACTGCTTTGCAATAAACCTCAACTGGGATTTGAACTAATCTCTGTTCTTGTGCACAAACTGACAGAAAGAAACTGCAGGACGGAAGTTTGGATGGTTGTGTAGTGCAGGAGAAATCTCAAGTAGTTATCGAGTTCTGTGTGGATGTGGCTGTCTTCCCTTGGCAGGTTCCTGTGTTCAAGTAATTCTTGAAATGAAAACTCTGAACGTCTGCAAAAAAGAAAGATTTTCAATCTGTAGTGAGTATACTGGGGAAGCAGAACAGTCAGCAATGAAAATACAGCTTTATGTCATAGCTTTTAAATATGTTTCTCATTTCAGAATTGGACTATCAGACTCTTTGATGCTGTGCCGTGCTTATAATGTTCTAATTAGAAAGGCTTTCTGTGGTTTTGACTATCCATGAGATGATAATGACAACAATAACTCCTGGTTAAATGATATTGAGCCTTCATAAGGGATTTGTTCATAAGATAGGATGTTTTCTGGCTTGGAAAATAAGCACCTTGGTTTAACCTCTGTTTATTTTCAGTCAATGTGAAAAAGCCTGCTTTAGGTACATATTGAGAGAGCTCTTGCAGCACTGCTGGAGAGGATGGGTACATGTTGCCCCTCTGCCTTCCATTTACTTTGTCTGTTTCTTGTGCTTCTTTCCTAAAACCCCCAGTACTACTTGCTGCTGGGCTGTGTCTGGGTGACCTTCAACTGTATGGTTATGGCAGCAGTGAGGTCAAGCTCTGCTAGGTGAGCTCTGTCAGGCATCAGGGCTTCAGCTCCTGCAGGGTGCAGCTTTCCCTTACTGCTGCGGTTACAACAGCACCGTGAGAGCTAGACTTAAAATAAACAAAACCCTTAAAATAAAATAATTAAAATGAAAACCACTGTTCTACAAAGGTTTGTAAAGGAGTGAATTCTCTCCAGCAGATCTTGCTTTGTCCTTCCTGTCGGGAGCTGAGCTCTGGCCAGGGCTGCTCGCTGGACGGAGCAGTGGGTAATGACATGCAGTGGTCTGGATAAATAGCTGTTGCAATGGTTGTGTGTTTAATTGTGCTAAAGGTCTGCATGGAGAGATAGAGGGGGATGTCTCTGGCTGGGAAGGCAGGGGCAGGTAACTACTGCCAGGTGCCAGTGTGTGCAGATGTCCACTGCTGGCATGAGCCTGTGTCAGGCATAAGTAGAGAGGGGGGAAGTAGAAGTATTTAACTTTGTGGTTGCTTTTACACATAGCTAGGCACAGTAAGTACCCCATAGTTACAGATATCTAAATTTAACCATGAATGCGGACAGCTCCCATTGCTGGGTAAAACTACTTGCTTGTTTTTATAGCGGTATTTCAACTGCTGGTTTGGTGTTTTACCAGAAATTAGAGGATTTGAATGTCTGTGTCTTCTAAAGTGGTCTGGAGCAGCTTTGTTCTGTAAAATGCTGTCCACACATAGGAAGAAAACACAAATTCTGTAGGAAACTCTCCAGAACACAGAACATGAACAGGAAAACTTCTGCACTGACATCATGTCCAATGACACTACCAGTGTGGGGACTGCTGCTGAGTTGGTCATCCAGTCCAAGGGCAGGCTGAGCATTCACTGCTTGGTGAGAGCTGGCTGCTGGCAAGAAGGTGTGTTTGACAGCACTATGCTCCACCATCCAGAGGGATGAGCTCACACACTCTGTGGTGTGGTTCGTGGAATTGCTGGAGGTTTGTTCTATGGGATGTGGCTGTGTATTTGGATTAGTCAGATAGATGGTCTCCACGAGGTGTGCTGGGCAAATCCCACACATTTCACATCAGGAAATGGGAGAGCAGTTAACCAGAGGGGTTGGTTGCATTTTAGAAACATGCAGGCCCTGCGAAGCTTAGATTTGTTAGAATTTAATGTGAAGTGGATGTAAGCATGGGCAAGGATTTACCTATAAGATATGCAGCACCTGAAGAAATTGATACACACAACAGCAGTATAATGTGGGAAAATGTGAAATCTGAGGAATGCTTTAAATATTAATGATATACATAATGGTGTTTAGGAAAAAAAAGTTCTTAAAAAACAAAACCAACCCATCAAAGCTCAGTTAACTCATGGCGTGTGTTTTAATGAAAAGTGAATCGTAGGATCGTATTGCACTGTACGTTAGTTCAAAAAACAATAACCAAAAGGTCTTCATTTGGATGATTGGGAAGGGGGAGGGTATTCCCACCTAATGTGTGTCTGTAAGTTGGAAGCTGTAGCATTGCATAATGTGGCGGTGGATGGAGGCCAAGAGAAGACTTGGGACAGACCTGGGTTGTGATTCACCAGCGCAGGCAGTGACAACATGAGCCAAATGGGGAACGTGTTCTCTGGTAAATGGGAGATATGATCCTAAGAGCAGGAGCTGCTGGGCTCCTAATGGAGCAGTGGTGTGAACCAAGCTGGAGGCTGGGCTGATTCTTCAGGTGATTTGCTTACGTGCCCAGCAAACACACAAACACTCGTCTTTGCTTTTGGAAGTTGGTAATGTTCTGAACTCCAAGACTGGGGATTTTGCCAACTGAGGTTTGTGGTTTTAATTCAGAAAAGCTCTTATGTTTATGCTTACACCTAGATCAAGGAGGTGTTCACTTGGATTTAAAAGTGGCAAATTCCAAAATAATACAAGGAAATTTCATTTTTATTTTCGTTCTCTCACGTGAAGTCTGGGCTCAGTGGAGGAGCTGGCTCTTTCTCGGGGGAGAGGGATGAACTGGTTGACCTCTTGAAGTTCTCCTCGTCATGTTTCCTAGGGCAGATAACAAGGCTATTGAAATTGTGCAATGATGATTGAATGTTGGGAAGGGATATTAAACCTCCGCACGTCAGCTCTCACTTCAGGAGATCAAAATGACATCTTGTGTGGGGAAGAGAGGCAAATTGCCTCACAGCTGCAGGGTTCCTCCATCTTGCTGTCATGTGTTTCTGGTTGCCCGCTGACAGGCAGGATGCTGAACGAGATGGACCGATGTTCTGATTCAGTCTGGCACTTCCTGTGGTCCCCTGAGTTCTGTTGACTTCAGTGAGAATTAAATACGTATTTAAGCACTTCCTAAAAGGGCAGGCTTTTCTATACCCGTGTCTCTGAGCAACTGCTTGAAACTCAGCACTGAAAAAGGCATGTTTCTTTTAAGTGCTTGAATCAGCCATACCACATCCTTTTTCTGTTTTCATGAGAAAATCCTAATTTATAGCGTGCTTCCATTTTAAAAATAAATGTAAGCTGTCTTACGGGCTGACCTCCATGTTGCAGTTATGTCATCAGGTCTGAAGTTTCCCGTTAGTGCCTGTGGAAGGGAAGGGACACGTGCTGGGATGGCTGAGAGAATGCAGCAGAGAAATGTGAGCTTGATGGTTGGTTTTGCTTCGAAACCTGCGTGGCAAGAATACTGAGAGGAATACATGGTGTGTGTTGCATCCCTTTGAAGTGGCTGGGTTGTGCAGTGCCGGGACGGCTTCCCTTATCTTCACTCTTACAAAAAGGACCAGGAAATAAGCCTGTGATGTGGGATTTCTACACTTCAAGCCTTGATTGGGCTGACAGTTTTTTTTGTTTTGTTGTTTTTTTTGTTTTTAAGTGGTTCATCAACAAAGCCAGTTTAAAAGCAGGGAAGTTGCTCTGCCCCCTTTTAGTGGGTAGATGAAGTGGTAGGGTAACAGCTGTGTTCGGGTACCGCTGCTGCTCAGCAGCTCTGGGTTGATCAGAGGGCTGGGAAGTTTTCAGACCGCCTGCCTTTTCCTGTGCCCTTATATCTCTGCAGATGGGTTTGGCAGTAGCTGGCTTTTGTCCTGTAACACCTTGCCCTTGAAGCAGGAGCTCTGCAGCAGACCCCAGCTTGTGTTCTCAAGATGCACTTGTTAGTGGGGCCTGAGCCTGTCCCTTGGAAAGCAACTAACTTGAAAACTTAATTTCATTTCTTTCTTCCGAGGCGAGTGTGGCCCAGATGAGGCTTTGATCTGGGACACTCAGATGAGTCTGGCTGGTCTGCGCAAGGGTCCCAGAAGCCAGATGGTTTTTAAGCTTCGATTTTCAAGTCAGATGTCTGCTGCTGTATGAGAATGACTTTCTTGATTGAGAGCTCAGCTTTGTGTTTTAAGAGGGACTTGTTTTACTTGTGTAAAGTGAGCTTTACTTGGAAACTGTGATGCGGCTTACCTAAACCTTGTCCAAAAAAAAAAAAAAATATCAATTTTGAGATGATGGAGTTCTTAAATGCCTGCAGCTCCTGAGGTATTGCTCTCTAGAACTATAAAATATTGTCTACCCTTTGGGAAGCAAACTCTCGAGAGAAGGAGGAGGATGGCACATACTACACAACACATGGTGATACAGGAGCACTAAAGGTGCATGAGCACCAGCAGTGCTTGCTTTGGCTCAGCACTGCCCTGTAGAGCTGGTCAATCTGTTGCATGCAGTTAGATTATCAGAAGTTATTACCCGGGTGTTGATAACTCATTAACCTTGAGCTTCTGGTCTGTTTATACCTTGTGAATCAATGGGTTGGTGGCATGTCTCAACAGGGAGAGGGAGGAGAGAAAGGTGGCAAGATGCAGTCATTTCTAAATGAAGAATGTGATTTTCAATTGTGGTGACAGTTATGCATGATGGCACTAAACCTTTGTTGCTTTTTCTTGCACAGGGACCCTCCAGAGGGATCGCATTTATAAGAACCTCACTCGGAAGCGCCAGCGGGCCATGCGAAGGCGAGTGCATCAGGTGAACGGGCACAAATTCATGGCTACCTACCTGCGACAGCCAACCTACTGCTCACACTGCAAGGAGTTCATCTGGTAAGAATGGATCAATAGTGGTGGTGCAGACTTTCCCATCCTTTCATAGTCTGGGGGTGGACATGCCACTCCATATGCTGAACTCATCAAGGGCTACAAAAGTGACTCCCCCTGCTCACCAGGATTGGCAGGGTACATTTACACTGCAAACCAGAGTCTTCTGCAGAGAGGCCAGAGCTGATGTCTAGGTTAGTTGCTGAAAGCCAACAGGGAGAGTGTGGAGGCAGGACAGTGTTCCTCGCCTGTATGTGCAGATGTTACTTCAGGAAAGAAGTAAGCTCTGCGTACTTGAGAATACAGACAGAAAAATTGTTTTGAGCTTGAAAAACTAGTGAAAATGCCAGAGAACAGAAAAGCCTGCAAAGGTGTAAGGTGTGGGATGGTATGTGAGGGGGAGTAGGCAGAGCAGGAGGAAAAACTTATATGTCTCAAAAGAGTATGAAGTGGGAGAGAGAATAACAGCGTGTGGGCTGTTGGGATCAGTTTAAATAAGTGTGATGGATGTTGTACTACAGTATTTTAGAAGCTAGAGTGAGGGGGGATGTGAGGAATAAATGGACATTGACAGCACTGTGCTGAGCTCTGACCCTTACAGCACTTTGCTGTGGTTGCGCATGCCTATACTGAATTGCGACATTATTGCTGAGCAGTTTTAGCCCAGGGATCTGGTCATTTGGGATCCTCTTGTCTTTTGACTCTCTTTTCTCTAAGTGGTCTACAGGTAGGCTGGCTTTCTGATGTTAAATTATGTTCATATTTTGTTTTGAACAGGGGCGTGTTTGGGAAGCAGGGATATCAGTGCCAAGGTAAGGTGCTCGGCTCCTGCACTCTGTGTCTGTCAGTTGTGCTGTCTCAGGAGCACTCCCCCTGCTGCTTACAAGCCTCTGAAATCACCACGTACGTTCTTCCCCAGCCAGCTGAAGCTGAGCAGCTGTCAGGCTGTGGCTTGAGTACATGTAGGAGTAATACCCACATTCGTGCAAACATACGGGGATCTGGTTGCTGTGTTTCACGCAGTGTTCCTCCTGCACAGATCCACTGAGTTGCACCTGAAATGTGCAATTCCTGACTAGGCTTGAGACCCAGTATCCCTTCAGTGCAGTGTCTGACTGGTACCGAGGCACAGTTACTCTGTTTGAATGGCCACCTTCTTTCTTTCTCTCCCTTTGTGGCTAAACAAAGTGATATTAGAGATGTGACTTCAAAGGATAGTTTCATGGCCTGGTGCAACACTTCAGCCTGAATGCATATTTTGGCTAAGTAGCTGTATAGATGTTTGTGGCCCTCATTTGCACTTAATTATTGTTCTTCCTTTCCATTTTTATGTGGTAAGAAAGAAGAGCTACTTTCTTCCCAGGTACATGGTCACTTGGGCCTTTTATCGCAGTCTGTTTCTTGTGCAGTAGGTATCCTGCATAAAATCTCTGGGTGAAAATGAATGTTATTTTTCGGACCCTTGTGAGTGCAAGCTCGAATCAACAACAGGCAGAATAGTGTGGGACTCTGAAATATATCTGCAACTTACTGTTCCTATTAGAAAAACCTCCTTGCATAGTCAGTAGCTGTGGCTCTTACTGGTGACTGCAGCGCAGGTTGGGTTATGGAGTGGAGGAACCCAAGTTCGTTCCAGCTGAGCTAGCTTCAGAGCTGCAGAGAACCCTGCTGTGCTTTAGGGCGAATTAGCCTTCTTGATGGGGGCTAGCTGATTAGCCCAGACACAGCACTATTCTGCTGCAGTTATCCCAGATCCAGCACTGCACTGAGCCTTACTAACAAACTAATCGTCCAGCAGAAGAGGCACCGTATTACTGAGATGTAGGGATGGCTTTTGGTATCTCAGGCCTGTATTTGGGTATGTTGCATGAAATACCGTGTGATAATGTGCAACAGCAGTTGTTTGGATTTGTTTTACGATGTTGTTTCTGTGTGCATCACCCATATTTTATGGCAGCTTGCGAATGATCTGGCGCAGATTTCTCTGTTGAAATGGGTTGAAGATAAATCTCCGTATCTGTTAGGAGATTTTGGAAATTCTGAGCCACCCTGATTATTTTTCATGTTTTTACTGTGTCCCGATGATATAACTGGTCCTTTCTGTTTCTGATGTGTTCCAAGTCTTTCAACAGCTCTGCTCAGCATGCCTCTTTTCTTTCCTAGTGTGCACCTGTGTTGTACACAAGCGCTGCCATCATCTAATTGTTACAGCTTGCACGTGCCAGAACAATACTAACAAGAACGATCTCAAGGTAAAAATGATGTTTGTTATTTTGAGTCGTCATAATCAGTGAATCTTCAGGATTGTCTGGGTGGCTGGGCATTTTCCCATAATGAAACTTATTCTGTGTCCCTTCATTCATGGATTTAAAACTGACAAAGAATGATAGGGGTATGCATTGCTACCATTATAATAGGCAGGTTAGTATCATCTGGTTGTTCTTCTGTTAATTGCACTAACTAGTTGGGCTAACGTATAATTTAGGAAGATTCTTCATCCAAAGACATCAAGATATAGCAAAACAACCATTTTCCTTGATAATTTATTTTCATGATCGTCATCATCAAAATTTAGTACCCAGTTCTCAACGTGGAGTTCTGTGGCTCGAAAATCCAACCACTGCTCTTAGTTTTGCCTTTTTTTTTTTTTTTCCCTTGTAATTTAAAGTGCCCATTTAGTCATTGCATCATACCTTCACTCTACAAAATTATTTATGTTGTAATAAACAATCCCTTGCATAAGTTGTGTTTCCAAAGGTTGTTTTTTTGTGTGTGTGTGCTAGTTTTGGCTATATTTAACAGGAGTAATGTCCCTACCTAGAACTGCACTGTGCATTGCATGTCTCATTTCTATAATTGGAAATTGTTTAATAACTCTTTGAGGAAAATTCAATTGAAATGTTTGTAATTGGGAGGTAGTTCTATTATATCCCGTGTGGAAACCTTCTTTGTGGCACATACGTGCGATTGCCTTTCCTCATTGTTTCTTAACTTGGAACTGCTGAGCTTGGCTTCTTAAAATGACCCCTTGCCAAACCAGGTGAAAGTAAGCTAAAATGCTTAAGGCTGAAGTGCAAGTTCAGTGGTGAGTTTTGTCAGCCATCTCGTAGGATTGTGAATGGTTTATAGCATAGCTGAGTGTTGTGGTTTATTGGGCATGGTGGGGGTGGTTTGACGATTGAACTAGGTGATCGTAGGGGTCTCTTCCATCTTTAATGATTCTGTGATTCTAATTAAGATACTTGAAAAGATGGCAGAGATGAGGAGGAAACACTTGCTTTAAACTTACTGTTCCAGTAACCCCTTCAAGCATTGTTAGGTCTTTGTTAGGCCTAGTTGCCTTTGATACTCTTCCAGCATTTGCTTGTTGAAGCACAAATTAGGAAGTAATGAAGAGGTTAAATGGGAATGGGTTCTTTCAGATGAGGTGATGTTTTCTAGAGTGTCTTTGAGATCAGAACAATCCCCAGTTGAAAAAGATAAAGTTAGAAAGGAGAGCAAGCAATAAAGCTAAATGTGGGTCTGGAGTGAATAAGGAAGAGGAGAAAAGAAATAAGAATTTTAAGAGGAAGTGGGAAAATGATTCCATGCTAAATCTAATAAGTAGATAGTGATAGGACAAGAGGGAATGGTTTTAAAATCAAGGAGGAAAGGTCAAGATTAGATGTCAGGGGGAAGTTGTTCACAGAGAGAGTGGTGAGGTGCTGGAACAGGCTGTCTGGAGAGGCTGTGCATGCTCTGTCCCTGGAGGTATTCAAGACCAGGTTGGATGGGGGCCCTCGGCAGCCTGGTTACTGGATCTGGAGGCTGGTAGCCTTGCCTGTGGCAGAGGGTCACTTCCAACCCAAGCCATTTTATAATTCTCTGGTACTTATGAAGTCAGTGGTTGAACATAAAGTTAAGTGTTTGCACATAGTATGTAAGTTCATTATTTGGAAACTGGTTGATTACAAAACACTGTAGCTGCAATTTATATTTGGCACTTAAATATGATAGGTTTGTGATGAAGTAATCTCCACTTCCTAATTCTAAGTTTGTTGTAAGAATGTCAAATTGGCTAGGTTGCCCTTTTTAAAATCTGCTTTGTCAGGTATTCTGGACTGCCAGGCAAGTAAACCAGAGCAGTGAAGTGATGGATTTGGACATTCTCTGGTTTGGGTTTATTTTTGTAGTTCTGCCATTAAGTGTTGATACGTAAACAAAACATCAGTATATGTGTATATTTAAATCTGTGCTTTTCTTCTGGTGCCTCAGGTGACTGAACAGAGGTTTGGCATCAACATTCCTCATAAGTTCAGTGTCCACAACTACAAAGTCCCAACGTTCTGTGACCACTGCGGTTCCTTGCTCTGGGGAATTATGCGACAAGGCCTACAGTGTAAAAGTGAGCAGTTTCTTACTGTAATCTTTCCACCAAAATGTGTGTACTTTGGACTCATGATGTAGCCTTGATTTGTGCAATCTTCTAAAGAAATCCAGGCAGTAGATACACATCTTTGCCAGAATTACAGAAATACTGCTCTACTTATTAATCTCAAATTTCCAGGACATAAATTTTTTACTCTCAGCACAGCTTTGGTCAATTTGTATTGTTGAATTGTTTTTTCATGAGTATTACTTCTTCCTGCATTAATTTTTCTCTTTACTTGGAAGTTGATTAACTCTGTCACACTGTTAATTGATGACAAAACACATCCATGTTTTTTTTTGGTGATCTGAACTGTAAAATCAACTGGGTAACTAACAATTGCTGTTTGCCTTCATCTTCCACAAGAGGGTGTACGTGTGTCTCTGAGTGAGGGCAAAGAAGGTTTTTAGTTTCCCAGTGGGCAGTATAACTTTAAGATTAGATAGCTGCAAATGCAAAGGAAGTTCTATGCTAATTATAATTAGCATTATAAATTCTAATGTATAGGCAGGTATAGCTTCAGTGGCATTTATATACCTCAAACATATTTGAGCTTATGAATAGCTTCAGGTAACATAGCACCCTACTTGGAGAATTTGGATATGCATATTTGCTTTTTGGGAAGTTATTCTCTGGAGTCTTACATCAGGGGCAAAAATACAGTCTTTTTTCAGTCCCACTGTAGAATGAGGCCAGTATGTTTCCTGAAGCAGAACAGTCCTTTGCCAAGTTATTTTTTTTTTAGCTTTAAAGCCTCCTAAGTTAATCTAAGTGTTCCTTTGCTTTTATTTTCCACCTCTACCATCACCTCTGTCAGTCTGTAAAATGAACGTCCACATCCGATGCCAAGCAAATGTTGCACCAAACTGTGGGGTGAACTCAGCAGAGCTTGCTAAAACCTTGGCATGCATGGGCCTGCAACCAGGAAGCATTTCCCCAAATTCGGTGAGTCTCTTTCTTTTTTCCTCCTCTGTTTTTAAACATTTACAAAGGACTCCAGTTTGTGTGAGTGTAGGAGAAATTGGAGACTTCAGTTACCGCAAGTAGCAGTGGGCTGCATGAGTAGACTGTTGTTTTTTGGGTCTTGTGGCAAAGATTTCCCCTGGAAAAGGAGTGTCTTCTGTATTTACCCCAGTGTGACTCCACTGACTCTTCCATGTCAGTGTGTTTCCACTGATCATGATTTCCACTGGTCAGTGTAATTCATGCTATGTCTTTCTTCAACCTTTCTGCAAACACAAATGCACTGTCTGTGTTACTTGTGATAAAGCAACAGAAGAGCTCAGCAAGAGGCCTGCATCCTCTTCACAGCTTTGTTGCTGTTTTTGAGTAATTTGGGGCAAGACTGTTCCATTATTCACCACAGTGTCCCCAGCTAAAACCCGAATCACTGTCAACACATCATTATCTCTGATCTTTGCTGTCCAAGCTAGAGTCTTAGTGAGGTTGCTGCTGGAGTTGGGACCTAGATGTACAATTTCTGACTGTCAGTATTTAAGGCATCCTAAAAATCCAGCTGTTGTATATCTGAATGTATTTGGAGAATTTAAAACACGCTAGAAGAGCTTGAGAGAAAATGTTTATATGCAGTGTTAGAAGCGAGGGCTGTTATTTAATAGCATGTCACTTTCCATGAAGCTTTCTTTGCTAGCAGTTTTGAGTTTGAGACACCAATAACTGTTAATAAAACGTTAGACATTTTTATTTGACCTAAGCAAGTAAATTCAAAATGAAAAGATATTTGCCAGACACGGTTAATCACGTGAGTCAGCTCCACTGATGGACTACATCACTCTATCTCAACATTGTGTGCTGTGCTGCCCCTTTTGGCTTCCGTTGGTTCATACGAAATCAGACTTTCTTATTTTCCTTCTTCGTGCTGCAGCGTTGGAGTTATGAGGAAGCACAATCCCCACACGGTTATCTTAGTTTTGTGAAAATCAGCACTTGTTCACATTCATTGCTTATGTAACCTGTACAGCAAAAGAAGATGAGAACAAGAAACAATCTCCTCTTATTACATGTAAGCTAAAGGTTTTGTTTAGTGTTCAGGAGGTTAAATTGGAGAGTTTTGTTGGATGTTGTCCTGAGTGCTTTTGCTGCTGGCTGTGTAGCTGGGGCTACCGTTCTGTAGCAGCAAGGCAGGTGGTCTTGTGCATGGAAGAACTTTGCATTACACTGGAGTAATCACAAGGTGGAGCTCAAGAAGTCCCCGTGACTTTGTTCACACTAACTAACTGAACAAAAGTGTTTTCGATTTCTGTTTGCCTTCATCTTCCAGTATGGAAAGCTGAGAACTGAGGACACTGAAGGCTGATGTGGCCTTCATATAGGGCAAGAACATGAACTCAGAAAGGCATGCTAAAACGGATGTGGTTGCTGAAAATGCAGATGAACACTGCTAGCATGGATGTGCACAGTACTCATTTAAATGTGCAGCATGGATGAAGACAGCTGTGGGAAATAAAAATACTTTGAGGTTTGGATCCCACTGAACTCCATGGGCTTTTAGTGAGAGGTTTCACATCAGGTGGAAACCTGAGAGAGTCAGATGAAATCTTTTCGGATTCCAGATTTCACCATCACTTTTCATATTGCAGAAATGGTGTAGGCCTCCTCTGATGTTTGTTGGGAGACTTTATTTTCCACGCTCGTCCTATTTTTATGGGGAGTGAGGCTGGAGAGAGGCAGACTTGTCTCTTGGGTCTGCTGTGGGGTAATTTACGGCTTAAAATGCCTGGGTCAGGAACCAGTTCTGATGTCTCAGCACATCGCTGCACAGTGATGAGGATGGCTGGTCACACGTAGCAGCTATGTGGAGTATCAGTACCCATACACTTTCCAGTGGCTTGGCATTTAACAGGTCCTACATGCCTACATTGCTGACCTGTGATCACCTCTGAGGCAAAGTAAAATTTCAATGCAGATTGATATTTACTTACTCTTTTCCACAGAAACTGGCTTCGAGATCTTCTTTGAGACATCAGGGAAAAGGCAGCTTGAAAGATAACAACGGGGTTAGTGAAAGTTCAGCAAGCAAACTTGGGATCAAAGACTTGACCTTCCTTCGTGTATTGGGAAAGGGCAGTTTTGGAAAGGTGAGTGGTGTTTGTGGCTCTTCGGGGGTAACGCTCTGTTTCTTGTTTAAGAAGCTCTGAGGTATGTGAAATTACTTCATTATGGGACATGCAGGTTGCCCAGTGGGCTGCGCTTTGTAAGCCCTGTGTGACAAGGCTGCTTAGAGAACATATGGAGAAAAGAGAAGAAATTTGATAGCAAAATAAAGAATGGATTATCACGAAACAAAACTAATAGAAAAACCAAAGATGCCATGTCCCATACCAAGCTCTACAAGTGTGAGCATTGGCACTAATTTTAGCAGCATTTCTTGGAGCATATGAAAACTTTTCCTTTAAAAGAGCCAAGGCAGTGGTTTCAAACACAGCAAGACTGGGGTTTTGTTTCTCTGCTTTGCCACAAAGCCAGTGTAAAATATTGCACTTGGAATTGATAACCGAGAACTGGGATGGATGGTCTGCACTGGCACAGGTGCTTGACTGACCATGGATGATTTTGAGCATCCAGCCCCAAAGCAGGCATTGGAGTCTGTGGGAAGAAGACTGTTGCAGGCAGTAGTGTATGTGTCATTGGTTGTACACCGATGCTCATGCTAACAGTCTGATTCACTTGCACCCACAAGCCTGCTCACAAGATAACTGATCTTTCTAGTTCAAGAAGGTATGACAGTCTCTGTATTGCTCAAAGAGACCAGGGGCTCAGCCCTTATGACTCATCCTCTCTCTTGGTTTAGGTGATGCTTGCCAAGATGAAAGAGAGTGGGCAGCTCTATGCAGTGAAGGTGCTTAAGAAGGACGTCATTCTCCAGGATGACGATGTTGAGTGCACCATGACTGAGAAACGCATCCTCTCCTTAGCAAGGAATCACCCATTCCTCACCAAGCTCTACTGTTGCTTCCAGACTCCTGTAAGTATAGCTCAGGCAGGGGAAAGCCTTCTTCCTGATACTGCCTGGTGTGTTCAGAGTAGGGGCATTCTCCTGTGTTTTTCCCTGTTAAAAACATAGGCCTTAAACTCAGGAGAATGCTCGCTGCTTAGGGGTGAGCTGTGGACCTCTAACAGGTATTTGTCAAGCAAAATCCTGGCATTCTGTAAGCACTCTAACAAACTGGCAGTAACAGGGAGACCTGTGTTTATATCTTTCATAGAAGCATGTTTATGCATGAAGTGCATAATGCAAATGCCTGCAGACCTGCAGTGTCCTGCAGTTGTTGTGGGATCTCAGGCCCTGCTAACCTCTTCCCTGAAAGTTAATAGCACTGTTTTTGCCTTGCCTGCTCTGAATTGAATGAAAGATCCTTCTGGGATTAGTGGTGGGGATCTTACTGATATGGGTAGACACTGAGTCAAACCCTTATATAGTCAGTACTTATTTGTGTGCCTTCAAGACACAAGACATCATTGCTGTCACTTGTGATATATATACTTCAGTGGAAGACTGTGTGCTGCCTGTCCAGCTGAGAGTCTCCTTCTGCATGTGTGCATGTGGATAGGAGCTGGTTGCTGATGCAGGTGGTGGAAGTAGGATTTGCTGTGATGGAGGCGGTGGCCACAGCAGTATTGCAGTGAGGTAGGTTTGGGAGACCCTGAGCTAAGCTGTTATGTAGGACCAAAGTATTTTCACAGTGTAGTTGAATAGACTTCCTGGGCTGACTTCCAGTTGCTTTTTGTCCTTTGGTAAATGCTAATAGGATTTGTTTTCCCTTAGAAGAGGAGGGATGAACTTGCCCTTTTAATTGCAGCTTCATTCCTTTGTAAATCCAATGTGCCCAAAGAAAAAAAAAAAAGAAAAAAAGAAAAAAGGAAAAGGTATTCAGATATGTTCTGCCACCCACCTGTTTCTCTTCTCGTTGGGATGATGCAACAGCCAGTTATTGAGTTCAAGAATTGTGCTCATTTAGGGTGGAGCCCTTGAGGGACATTCATGTACTAGAAATGAGGTGCTGTGGTTTTTGTATATACAGCTTATGTAGTTTCACAGAGCAGTTGTACTGTATAGCAGAAGCAATGCATAAAGCTCACTGTGGTCGCTTGTAACCAAGGAAACTCTGTTTTATAACGTGAAGAAGCAGGGCCCAAATTTTAATGGCCTTACTGAACTTCTCATGTAAAATATCAGCAGTGTCACATATTGATGTGAGCAGTTTGCTGTCAGATCCAGGACAGCAGCATTTTTGCAACCTGTTGCTATGGCTTTGTTTAAGAGAATTGTAGCGTAGGTGTGAAAACAGCAAATGCAGTCCTGGGCTGTGTATTTTTAGTGAACTTAGAGAAGATTTAAGGTCGCTAGTAGTACTGCCTGTCATGTACAGTGAAGGAATGCAATCTGCTTTGGGTGCAGAGAAGGTCTGCTGGGCTGTTGAGGTAACTGAAGAGTCTTTTGCAAACAGAAGAAAGGGAGGAGCTCGGCTTGTTTAGACTAGCAGATTGAAAGCAAAAAGAGGATCTGATTGATGTCTGCAGATGCCACAGAGGAGGGAAACAAAACTGTCAAGATGCTGTCTGAGATTGAATGAATCTAGACTGGCCATGGATACAGTTAGACTGGAAATGAAAAGGAGGTTGCTAAACGGTAGAACTGCCTGGAACAGGAATTTCTGGACCAGCTTCTCATCAGAGGAGGGAAGGGAAGACTCCCTCAGTCCTCACTGTCTTTGGTCTGGTCAGTCTCTGAAAGGATGCCAAAGGAGTGGTGCCTGTCATAGCAGGGCCCTGCTATTTCCAGTTTGCCTAGGTTACTCTTTTACTTGAGTCCTGTATTGTTTCACTATCCAGACTGATAATTTCCCTCCAGTAACAAACAAAAACAAAGAGAAACAAAGGAAAGTTTATTTTAGACTCATGTGCTTCATTGTGTCTTTTGTCCATGTTCTTCATACAGTGACACCCACCTCAATCCAGAATAACCAGATTTAAATTGCTTAAGGCATAATTAAATCCCTTTGCTGTAATGAAGAAATGATTGCAACAGTAAAGTATTTTGTGGCAAAGTGCTCCCAGGAGGGCTTAAATGGGGCTGATACAATACGTAGGGTTTATGGCTGTTATCCCCTCTGCTAACACTTATTTGTCAGGGAAAAATAGAGTGAGAGAGAGAGAGAGAAAGATGAAGAGTAATCACTAAGACAAAATGTTGGCCTGAAGCTGTGTTTAAAAATAACCAAGCCAATTTCTTGTGTTTTGAGCAGGGGGGAGGCTTGCACAAAACAGTACTTGTTTTTACTCGCAGTTACATGGAAGCCACATCACACGGATCACAATTAGAGTCGAAATTCTGAAAATGTGGCATTAACAGTTCACGTCACAAGAAAAACAAGCATGACTCTAGTCTGCAGTGGGGTGGAGATTCTGGATAAATAATGACTTACTTGGCCCACTTTTAGTATTTTTTTTAGAGGAATAGCCATTTTGAGGCCTCTTACTGTTTTTTTCAAAAGGAAATAGCAACTTGATGCCATGAGATGTATCAGGACATGCTGGGACCAGGTAGCATCCCTTCTGCAAGATGTGCGATGGGACTCGTGGTAAGTGCTGAGTTCAGTATGAACCAGCAGTGCAGACTCATTGCAAATAAGTGAAATTATCTCCTGGTCTGCTTTAAGAGGTGTGGGAAGTTGTTATCCCCTCTGCTTGGCACTGATGAGGCCGCATCCCCAGTACCAGAGGAAGTTATAAGAGCTGAGGAGAAGGACCTCAAAAGCATCTGAAACGCTGCAGCACTTTGAGAATGAGTTTTGAATGTTTGCACAGAGCTAGAGCCATCGGAATTCACACTCTTGAATAATATTCTACCTGCACCAGCAGGCTGTTGTGATGCAGAGCCTAGGGCTGACTTAAACAGCCTAGGGCATGTCTGTGCTGCGCAGCGTGCTAGCATTGTGTGGTGCTAGTAATCTAACAGTAGCTGAGCTGGCACAAGTACCAGAAACAGCAGTGCATTGTCCGAGTTAATCTATGCTGCTGCTACTTTTGCTTGCCTGTTTTGAGTTAGCTGAGTTTTTTTTCTGCACTTAGACCAGTAGCTGATCGTTTTCAGAAAGGTTTGCTGTTCTATGATGCTGCCTCTGTGCAGTATCTCTATTTAGTGTGATCTCAGCTGCGGGGAAAGGTCTGCTTTAATATCCCACGGTGAGCCTGACCTCCTGACAGCCTCCTTGTCCTCCCCTACTCCTCTTACGGGGTATTGCAGCCACTAGGTGGTAGGAGTTGCAAGTGTTGTCTCTGCTGGGTAGCTCGCAGCTTCCAGAGACTGAAGGGGAGACACAGGGTGGCAGAGGCTGGGCATCGTGCTGGGCACCGGGCAGGCAGCAGCTGGGGACTTTGTACCTCCAGATTCCTTTCCTCTGAAGGGATGGAGCTGTGCTGGTCCTGCTCCAGCTGCACCTGTGTGAGGTCTCCCTGCTCACCACAGAGATCCATCTGTGTTATTTTAATTCTTTTATATTGAATGCCTTGGTTTGAGTACTTTCAGCCTTGCATAAGCTGTTTACCTCTGCTTTTTCTAGGGCCTTACAAACCACCCTTTAGTGTCAGAGAGGATTATGCTCCTGCTGCAGTAATCTGTGAGTTGCTGACAGGTGCTGCGGCTGACCTGCGGGTAATCTTGGATTCTGTGTTAGGGGTCACAAGCACCCGAAATTGCTTGTTTCCGTTTACCTGGCATTGGTGTCATCCAACACCTGAACAGTCCCGGCCTAGAAAGGGTGAAGGAAGCTATCTGTTTAAATAATGAAGACAGTAATTTAACACTGAGGAATGTAGATCCTGGAATGTTTTAATTAAAATGAGTTTGCAACAAGTAGATCCTGTCATCATTGGGGTTTAGGAACAATTCTTCCTGCACAGGTGGTTTGCTTTTAAATCCTTTTGTCTCAGCTCTTCTGCATGAGAATGAGGAGGACTGGGGGAGATCCGCTTTCCATGCAAATAGTGTCAGAAGCACTGGTTAGAGGTTGCTGCCTCTTACGTTTATTGCCCTTATCTCTTTTCTCATGACCACAGGGTGCTTTCAGGGGACCATCCCTCAGGCGATGCTGTTTCCAGCACTGTCCCTGTTACTCTGATCATTATATGGATTTGCTGTCTGTGTGGCTCTGCTGACAGTTGCTGAGGCACAGAGCCTGCCTGTGCTGTTCCAAAAATAGTGAGACTCCAGAGCGTGTCTTTCTGTAACAAGCGTCCTTCAGAAGTAATAGTTAGCAGGGTGCTGGTGAGGTCAGCAGGGATTCCAGGGCAGCTTATGGAAGTGGTGGTACCTTTCTCAGGGGGCAGCCTGCTGACTGGTGTTCAGCTTTCTGTCCCTTTTACAAGCCGTGTGCTGATACCATGCTCGGCACAGAAGGGAAAGGGTTCTTTTCTGGTTTCTGCGAGCACAGTGCTCGCAGGGTCAGGGCAGGCATTGTATCACAGGTGTTTGGGGAGATGAGGCTGTGATCAGCTCCTGCTGATGTTCATGCTAACCTGGAGCCTTAGACAGGGTGTAATTTCAAGAGGGAGCTTGACAAGGACTGGCAGAAGTGCCTGGTGGGATGCTCAAGTGCCCTGACAGAGGCCTTGGAGCGTGCCAAAGGGAGACAGGGAAATGGAGAGGGCTCTTTGATGTTTGAAGGGTGCTGAGAGGGAGCCCCTTGGGAGCAGAGAGGAGAGCTTTGATCATCTCCCAGGCTCCAAACCCCCAGCCTTCCCCCTGGCTTATCAGGAAGATACAACTTGCTGTGTGCACATACACAACAGCCAGGCGTGCTGCTTGGATGTTTTTCTGTAGACTTACTGGTCCTTTTTCCCTTTTTCTTAAGCATCCAGACTGGTGCTAGCCCCCGGCTACTGTGCTGAGAGGCCAATGTGTGCTTCTGTTTCATTGCTGCCAGCCTAAATCAAATGAAGAAGGTGATGAGAACATCCTGTTTCTGGACTTAGTGTTCTGCAAAAGCCTTTGTATGGCCTAGCGCACTTTTTGGTCATAAACGTTGGCAAGAAAGGGAGGCATCCTGCTGGGGCTGCAGAACCTTTGCAAAGTCAGGCTTGGGGTTGCTTGTGATTTACCTGGGGCTTTGCAGAGACAAGCCATGGTTTTTGGGGAGTGGCCCCTCTAACATGGTGGGAATCAAGGAATCATTAAGGTTGGAAAACACCACTAAGATCCCAAGTCCCCCCCCCCCCCCCCCCCCCCCCCATGCCCACTGCACACATCCCTCAGTGCCACATCTCCACAGTTCTTCGACACCTCCAGGGATGGTGACCCCACCACTCCCTGGGCAGATGTGCTGCTGTATTGCCATTCTTTCAGACAATAATTTTTTCCTGTTATCCAACCTGAACCTTCTCTGACACAACTTAAGGCCATTATGTCTTGTCCTCTTGCAGAGAAATTTCCTCTCTCCACCCTTGTGCTCCCTCTGTACAGCCTGGGTGCAGGGTCACCTCGACCACTGTTTCGTGACCACCGCATGGACAGTCCACTTCTGTCTCTCAGTCTGACCTATGTCTGATGTCACATGGAATAAAGCCAGATCTGTGAAAACTGTGGTTTTGTTGGTGTCCACCAAAAACCCATGACGTCTTTAGTAGCACAACAGTCTGACTTGTTGGTAAAACAGATGCGTCAGACTATTAAAGTTAGAGAGGCTCAGCTGTATCTGGTGTGCACTGTCACACCTCTGGTGGTCTCCTCATTGCGGGAAGTTGGATGGTTTTTATTTGTAGGCAAAGCAGTTTTGGCTTCAGAAGGTGAAACAAGATCAGACTGACATTTCTGACTTTATCTGTGAACTTTGCTGGGTGTCCACGCTTACACTGCAAGCTGAGGTGATATGAGCTGAAGTGAAAATATGACCTGAAGTGTTAGCTCCCATCATCTTAACACTTCTGCAGTCACTTTCCTGCCCTGGGCGCTGGAGGGACTTTGGCTACCTGCATTTCCGTGAGCCTGAGAAATACTCTCCATATGCAGTGGCTTATGAGAGACATTGTACCTGTTAGGGGAAATGGTCAAGTTTAGAACAAGGGTAGCCAGGGGACATTGTGTTGCATATATTTACTGTGGCAAACCATAAGTAATATTTTTCTTTGGCTTGAAAATCTAAAAAGTTGCAGAACAAAAAGAGCTGAAATGAAACCAACTCACAAACAGCCTGAATGACCAAGTGGTGGTTAGTGCTGAGAAAGGATTAAGAAAAAGAAGGAAAAAAAGAAGCTATCAGCGCTCAGAGGAGAGCTAACTAGCTGAGGCTGAACCCAGCAGTGCTTTCAGTTTTAACTCTCTTTGAACCTGTATTGCTTTCCAGGCAGTGTTAGGTGGATTCATAAAGCCCTTGCTTTGCCACTCGGATTTGCCTGCAGACCTTTAGGTGAACTTTCAGAGGTCTCTGGCTTTCCCCCAATGCAGTCTGAAGCCAGCAGATGTTGCAAATGGTATTTCTGGAAAACAGGCCAGAGCTGTCTCAAGCTGATCAATCCAAATTGGAAGCAGCAATTCCAGAAGCTTGTTCTGAACTTTAAAAGTGGTAAGCTTTGTAAAGCTGCTCTCTTCTGAGACGTCACAATATTAGCAGCTGGCTGGGGGGTGCAGATGTCCTATAAATTTCTGTCTAATGAGTGATGTCTGTAGCTTGATATATTCTTGCTCCTTGTTCCTGGAGTTATTCCTCAAGTTCAGCCAGCCCTTTGGTTTTTGGTCCTTCAGGAGGGAAGCAGTTATTTGTGTACTTTTCTGTGCTGTTTAATAAGATCTGGAGGGTAAGATTTGATTTCTTCTTTCATTCCTCTTGCATTGTATTCTACTTTTAGGATGTTTTATTTTAATGCCCAAGATGCCTTTTTTATTCCCCCCTTTTGAATGGGGATTCCGTAAGGATTTTTGGTATGAGCTGGTTGGTCTAGTGCCTGTGATTTTGGACTTTCTGTTGCTAATGAAATGGCTACAAATGAAGTAATTTGATATTATCCTCTTGCATATATATTGAAAGTTTTTGGTCATAAAATGAGCAAATCCTAGTGTGAATTGGACCATCTTGATGTGAGGAGGTGGGGAGGAAATCTGTGCATTTGGTTCACCTGCATTTCCCAAAGCTGCATTGTCCCAAAGAAATGATTATTTTTTGACTTCATGTTACAAAACCTCTCCAGACTGCGAGCTTGAGATTTCAGTCCAACAGTAAGAAAAGACAGGCAGAAATGTGGAGGATGAGGTGAGATTATTTTGGAGCATTTGGGAACCCATGGCTACCATCTGCTTGCCCTGGGTTGTGACAGTCACACAGCTCTTCTGGAATGAGCTCAGCGTTAATTCTGTGCTGCATGCACATGTGTGCACAAGGCAGTCTTTACCCCCAGGGACTCCAGAGAGTTTATTTATGCTAATGCAAGAGCCATTTTGCTATTCTCTAGGTGACGTTTCTGTGCCTGGCTGCTGCTGCATGAGGGAAGCCAGCATCTAGCTTGTGCCTACTATCACCAGCATTAAAAAAAACCAGAGTGTGGTTATGAGCAGTAACTGCCCCATTCCCCAGCTGTGATAGTGACGCAAGAACCAAAAATGAGAAAAGTGCCCTGTTCTTCTCAGAAGTGCATTCACCAGCTCATCAAGCTGAGAGGAAATGCAACTTCCCCAGCTTCACAGTCTGAGTTGTCACTGCACCCCTTCCTGGCTAAAAAAAAGAAAACAAAACCTAATGAGAAAAATAGACCTTCCTTTTCTCAGCCCTTCAGATGTGGTGGGTACACCCTGATCCCAGTGGCCCTGGGGCTGTATGGTGCTGCCTGCTGCACTCTTCCTTGCTGTGGTCTGATTTCTTCTTGGCATAAGCAGTTTTTGGGGCTGGTATGTACTTGGGGAGCTGCTGAAGCACAGAGAGAAAATGGCTGATGGAGCCAGGAGGTTGCTGCAGAGCCCGCAGTGTCTGTGTGGGGTCTTGGGCCGTGGTGGTGGGTGCTGGTGGCAGTCATCACTACAACTGTGTTTAGGAAGCGTAAGTGATGCATCCAGATAATTCCAGCTGAGCAGACATATTTCTTTTCTTTTATTTAATGTAGTCACTCTGACATGAAATCAAAAGACCAAAGCTTTTCCAGGCATAAATCAGCATCCTTGCTCCGTTGCAGCTGAGTGCTTGCCTGGATGCTGCCTGGAAATTTGGGGCTGAGCTCAGCTGCTTCAGCTGGAGGTTGGATAATAGGAAAACCTTCTCCAAAAGAACAGTGACACATTGGCTCAGTTCCCCAGGAAGTGGTGGAGTCGTCATCCCTGGAGGTGTTCAAGAACTGAGGAGATGTGGCACTGAGGGACGTGGCTTAGCGGGAAGTGGAGGTGGTAGGTCAACAATTGGACCAGATGATGTTAGAGGTCTTTTCCACCTTCACGATTCTATGATTCAGCTCTTCTGCACATCCCTCATACTGTTCACATTCTGATGACACCTGTGATCCAGCGTTATTGGTTGTGTTACACCTACAGATATAAATATTGGGAAACAGACCTGCTTATTATTCCTCCTCCAGGTCCCGTGCTGTGGAGTGCACTGACCCAGATAATGGTCACTCACCCTGCTGGCAGGGCTGGACGTGTGACCTCCCAAAGGCCAGTCCTGAGATTGTCCTGCTTGTTTGCATGTTCTTGGCAAGACCAGGGGCAGATTGCTTTGTGTGGGGTGGGAGTTGTTGGCCACAAAGGGAGTAAGGGAACATTGGGAATACTGAGAGAGCCTGCCAGCTCTTGTAATTATCATGTTATAATTTGCTTACAAGCTCCCTGAGCCCTTCTACTCATTTTTGGAAGCAGTAAACTTTTGCTGTGGAGCAGTGACACAGCTGTCTCTGTATGAAGATAATTTTGAAAGCCTGCTTTCCGCTCTGCAGAGCTTATACTGCCAAAACAGTGAAAAATGACTGTTTTCTTGGGGAAACCCTTTGGCTTCAGTGAACTCAGATCAAGTCCAAAGCTGATTTTCTAAGGAGTTGTGTGCATGAGTTACTCTGAAAAGGATGAAATGCAAGAAATGCAAGCTTAGCAGAATTCCACTGCCAGACGTAGGAGGTTTTTTGTTGTCTTTTTTTTTTTTTTTTTTTGGAGGACTGCACTGTTGCTCTAAACCACATTGGACCAGCAGTCCATCTCCTCTAGACGCTGCTCTGGATGACAGCTGTCAGCAAAAGAGCAGGCTTGTGTGAAATTCCTCCTGGGTTGTGCCCTTGTCCTACAGGGAAGCAGTGTGGGCAGGAGCAGTGCTGGGGGAGTTTTGCTGCTGAGGATGAGCAGAACTCCTCCAGGCCCACTTTGCTGGCTCTGGCACAGAGCTCTGTCATCTTCTTTGATGTCTGCACATAGGAATGCATCTCTTCCCCTTCTCTTCCCTCCACACCCCTTAAATTGGGGCAGTGATGCTGCTCTCTTGCATTTATTTAATGTAGAAGGAGGTAAATGCTCTCACCCTAGCTGAATTCAGAGGTCTTTGGCATGACACTGATTTTGTGTGGCTTATCATAGAATCACAAAATGGTCTGGATTGAAAAGGACCACAATGATCACCTGGTTTCAACCCCCTGCTATGTGCAGGGTCACCAACCACCAGACCAGGCTGCCCAGGGCCACATCCAGCCTGGCCTTGAATGGCTCTTAACTGGGAGTGGGTAGAAACCAGCCATTGTGCTGACCCTTTTTGGGTCAGAGAAAAGATTTTAATAGAGTTATAATAAAATCTTAATACAGTCTGGATTGTATTAAAATTCCTATGCTGATAGCAATCTTAAATAAGAGGAAAGTTATGAGGATTCAAAACAGCTTCCTACTAGATCTAGAAATGGCTAAACCAGTGTTTGGGTTGGAGTTTGTTTGGGGGTACCTGATGTCTAGCTTGGTCTTAGGGCACTCATTGTGTGTTCTTCAGATGACCCCAGCATGGCAAACTCAAATTTAAGCAAACAAATCTAGAAACCCAACTGGTTTTGTCTCAGTGAAGTTAGCGGGGCTGATCTCTGGCTGTAAGCCAGCTTTATGAGCTTACCTGATTCCATGGACTGCATTAATGCTCCCTCTAAGTGTTTATTTTGTTTACTGTAACAATCGCTCTGTGGCTTCATTCAACCTCCATCCCAGTACAGAAAGGCTGCAGTGTGATTTCCTCACGCGGCTGCCGCTGCTGCGAAAGCTTTAGCGTCACCGTTTCCTGTTGACTCTTACTTTGCCAACATCAAGAAGAGATAGCAATTCAGGGAAAACTTGTGAGTAGTGCAAAACAGAAAACAGTCATGAGGATTTCAGTGCTGAGCCTTGACAAAAACACTCCAGCTTTCTCTTCCCCCTGGTTTGCACCAAGAAGAACCCAAGGGAGGAGCTCACAGCTCTAACAGGCAGTTGGGGTTGGAGCTGAGAGAGGAGCTGCGGCCTCCTGGTGTGAAGCAGAGCTCACCTGAGTTTTTCTCTCGCCTGTCTGCAGAGCAGCACCTGTGCTCAGGAAATACAGGGAGAGCCGGCTCAAATTTGCAAGCATCTGAACTGCCTGCTATTTTAGGCTTTCCCTTTCCTGCCCCCCCCCCTTGTATACTTTTACTTTGCATGCTGCAGATTGCCTTTATTTATTCCATAAAATACCACTGTTTATTTTACTTCTCAACAATTCCTGGAAGAGGAGTTGGTCTTTGTAGCTTGGCAAGTTGATTTTCACTTAGGAGTGAAAATGGCAGCCCTTGCTTGCTCCTTGGATTCATGGTCCCCACAAGTGCTGGCGTTTGTTGCCAGGTATGAAGGAGGCCAGTGCACATGTACTGTATTATGAAGAAGCTGTAATACTCATCCTGTTCTTTTCTTCAGCAACTGTGTAGGATTTCTGTGTTAGAAAACTGTAGACTTTAGCTGGGCACTACAAAAATAAATGAATAAAAATGTGGGTAGTCAGAAGTTGCGTTAGGCCTAAACAGGAGAACTTCATTAACTAAATAGTGGATTATTTATGCTTGGCCTATGAAATGAGACCGTGGCTAGAGGAGAATCATAGAATGGCTTAGGTTGGAAGGGACCTTAAAGAGCATGGGCTCATTCCCCCCCCCCCCCCCCCCCCCATCTCAGGCTGCCTGGAGCCCATCCGTGGCCTTGGGCACCTCCAGGGATGGGGCTCCCATAGCTCTGAGAAGCAATGCCAGCGCCTCACGACCCTCTGAGTAAAGAATTTGCTTCTAACATCTAACCTAAATCTCCCCTTTTAGTTTCAAGCCCCTTGTCCTATCACTAGCCTTAGCACACTTGTGAGCACCATGCAGCTTGTGCAGTGATACTCACTCATGTCTGCTGCATATTCCCATCTAAATAATAATGTAATGCTGTGATGGAATGTTTCAGTGCATACTAGAATGTTTAAGAAGAAAGGAGAAGCTTCCTTTAAACATTGCAAAGCATAGAAGTGCATCCGCAAGTCTGAGATGGGGCCATGGAGCTCTGGCAGAACTGGAGAAGCAGAGGGGAAGGGTTAACTTTGTCTCCATGAAGCTCACCTTTAGCAGGGAGTAGAAAATACATATTCCTCACTGTGTGCATGTTTGTACAAGCATACATATTACTTACATAAATACACATGCACATTACTTGTCAAGGTGCTGGAAAGTTAAATAACTTCCTGTAGAGGATCTGGCAGGATTTATTTATTTATTTATTTATTTATTTGTTTGTTTGTTTGTTTGTTTGTGTGGGATTGTAAAGGTGTCTGGGCAAGCTGGGCTAGATAAACACATGGCATGTGGAGGGATCAGGAGGAAGGAAGGAGATGTAGAAGCTGGCCCGAGTGGCATGACAGAGGTGGTACCTGGGCTGCAAAACAGATAGGCATTGCAAAGCCACATCCAGTCCAACCAACTGCAGTGAATGTTTGGCTTTACAGATCTGATGTGAGCTGAAGATCCAGTGTTGGTACTTGGTTTGCAGTGTGTACTGCTCTAGCTAGCTGCCCTAGCCAGCCAGCCTTAAGCTATGCAGCCAGAGTGAAACATTGAAGTGCTGCTGTCTGTATGGACTGAAAAGAGCAGTCAGCTTGTGGCCGTGGTACTGCATGCACTGTTGGATTGCTGGGTGTGCACCTATCTTAGCCTTGCTGCTTCTCGAAGGACCACAGAAGGAGCTGTTGAGCCAAACCCAGGATGGTGACGAGAAGCAAGCTATCTTCTTCCACTACGAGACATTTGCTCATGGATGGAGAGGATTGAAAGGATTCCTGGTTGCTTTTCTGTGTACATCTCAGGATGTTAATGCGTTTGCATTAGTAGTCATTTCAAGCTGGCTGATTGCCAGAAAGTGGAGAATAACAATGCTCATCCTCTTAATTTAGAGAGGGTTTAAAGCCAGCTTATGGATGATTAACATCAGACCTGGGAAGGGGCTTGTGGGGAGAGAAGGGCATATTGTACCACTGCAGGGCTGGCTGGCCTTGTGTGAGATGTGTGCCTGCTCTGCGGTCTGCTTGTTCCTGTTGCCCGGAGTAAAACTGAAACTATTAGTGCTAAATGTCCTGAAACATGTAATAGGGAAATTCTGAAATAATTCTAAGGTTTAGTATATTGGCAAATCATTGTGTATCCATTCTCTATTACGTGAGCACCCTTTGGCACACGCTGAGCCTGCACCCAGACTGTTGAACTTGCAGTTTAAGCAAGTGTCTCCCTATCTGCAGACTTGTGCAAAATCCAGAACAAAGCTAAAATAGAAACTTCAAAGCTTCAAACCAGCAGCTGTGGTTAATGGGCTGAACTTTATTGAGCTGCTCACTTTGCTGCCCAGTAGAGACTTTGGTTTATGCTCTGTCCTTATCAGTTCCTTCATCACACAGCGATCTCTAGTTTAATCAGACCTGTCAGGAAGGCTAAAATATGGAGGCCTAAAAGGCAGCTGCCAGGCAGTGGATGGCAGGAAATCCCTATCGATAAGATAATGTGTATTCCCTAGAAATGCTGTCAGGATATCTGAAAGACAGTGTTGTTGTCGATGTTCAGAGCTCTCGTGCTGCTGAGACAAAGCTGCTGTCTGGCTTTGCACGCTGTACTGTGAAACATTTATCCCCAGAAAGTTGCAATGAGTAAGGAGGGAATGACTTTTCTGACTGCTTGGCTCAGAAAGTGCTGCTGAAGGGGCATCCTGCTGCTGGAACCAGTTCAACAAGCCCTCTGTATCAGCACCTGCTGGTGTGCCTGATCCATGTGTGAACAGGAATTTGTTTCTGGGGGCAAAACTTTGGGCGGTGGGGGGAGTGCATGGCAAGGAGTTATTAACAGATCTTTCTGACATTGGCTTAATTCTTCCTCCCTCCGAAACAGTGGGTTTTTCCCTCAACGTCCTCAATCTGTTTATGTTCGGGTGATGATAGAATTTTCTAAGCCTGATGGAGGATATGATTAATGCTGTTCATGTCTGTTGTGTTTGCGTGTGTGAAGGATCGCCTGTTCTTTGTGATGGAGTTCGTAAATGGCGGGGACTTGATGTTCCATATTCAGAAGTCGCGTCGCTTCGATGAAGATCGGGCCCGGTTCTATGCTGCAGAAATTATTTCAGCCCTTATGTTTCTCCATGAAAGAGGCATCATTTATCGGTGAGCTCTTCATTCATTCATTCTCTTTGTCTGAACCCCGTGGCTGAGATGATAGCTTGAGTTTTCTGCTTGAGTGAATAACTGTCTCTTGCTGCCCACCAGGAACAAGTTGTCAGCTGGGATAACAGCACCTCTGCTTTCCCACTAGAAAATACCCGAGGTGCATCCAGCTTCCAGGAAGGAGTGAAATTCCTGCTTGTTGTATCGTCTGCAGGGGGAGTGTTCCTGTAATGTGTGTGCAAACGCAAAGAAAACAGGCTTTCCTTCCCAGGCATGAGGTGTTTGTGTTGGTGTCAATTCACATGACTCTGCAGATCTGGCTGCCCGTCTGCTCAGAGCTGACCCTGCTCTGCACACCCCAGTGTCTGTGCTTTTGGTTGTGGGACATTGCTGCTGGTTGACCAAAGACCGAAGGACCAGGGGCCTGTCCTGCTGCTATGGAGCACATTCCAAACTGATGGCAAAGGGGGAAGTGTTCAGTGAAAACATTGAGGTTTTCTGGGAGGTAAAGATAAGGAGCTGTTGCCTTTGCTACTGTGTGCCTTGTTATTTAAAGGCAAATTGGTGCTGGTTACACCCAAGCCTTTTTATTTCCCTGTATTAACTGCGAGCCTGTGCTTAAATCCTATGAAATTGACATGCCTGTCTGGTGCTGTTCAGCTCAGTTACTAAATGTCTTTTCATTCCAGCCTTGGTCCTACGGGGGGAGATTCTTCTTCCTGCCTGTGTCTGTGTCCGACATTTTTGCATCTGTGTGAGTCAGAGCAGCATTGCCTCCCTGCTCCCATCAGCCTCTGCTCCCAGGTCTCAAGGCTGTTCTCAGGAAGCCGTTTCCCATACGTACATGCATGTCTTGTTCTGTCCTCCCCCAGGACTCTAGAGGGCAGTTTGGTTAATTTTTTTTCCTTTCTCTATTGCCAAAGTGCTCTACTATCAGCACAAGCATCAAGGTATGGGGAAGGCGGCTTGGATCAGACAGCTCTGTGGCCTCCCTGACCCGGATGACAATACAATCAGCATCCCCTGAGAGAGCTGTTCTGGGGTGGCACAGGATGCTGTAGCAAGGAGATGTCAGTACTGAGACAGTCTAATTTAAGAGAGAGGTGTTTCTGACATGCTTTGCATAACCCCTGGCATCCTCTTGCTCATAGCATTGGAAAGGAGGAACAGTCAGTTGTTTCATTTAGATACTGTTACCTGGGTTCCATCAGCAAAACGTATGTATTTGGATATGGTCTTTTGTGGCCTTGCTCAATTCTACTTGTGGCATGCCAGAACAGTGAGGGATTGGTTAATGCTGTACAGCTGTGACCCACATATGGGATCAATTCCAATGTGAGTCAGTCTCTGTCAGTACCCTTTCAAGACTGTGGGTTGGGCCAAGTGCTGTTTGGCTTTGGGTTTTGCATAGTTTAGTTCAGGTGATGCTGTTTTGTGTTTAGCAGTGTGTTCTGCCATGTCAGATGAACTCAAGTTTTAATGCATTAAAATCTGAATAGCTGAGAGCTGAACTGGCCCAAGGGGTTGTGCAGAAGGCGTTTTGCTATGGTGAGATTATAGGATAAATCAAGTAAGGCAACTTCTCTTTCTCCTCCTGGCTTGAGCTCCATAAAAAACAGATGGTCAGATGAAGACAGAGAATATTAAATTATTTTGAAGTATGAAATCATGCGACATGTGGCGCAGTAAAATAGAGAAGGAATATCATCCTAATGTTCTCCAGGGCCTGGGAGTATGAAAATTACCAGTGATATATACCATGCACACTGAGCTTCTAAAACATGGTGATTGTCAGCGTGGAATAGCAAATCTGCTTATTCTACAGCTGGATTTCAGTCTAATTCTTCCCTTGTGAATAATGCCAGCTGCTGAAGAGAGATGTTGCCAGATAATTAGGCAAATGACATTATCCCCAAAATAGTGACATCCAATAGTTCTTGTCAATCATTCAGCAGCAAAACTGTGTCTGCGTGTAATGTAATGCCACCGTGCTTCCAGCTTGTCCTGTACCCCAGCCCACTGCCTGTCACAGAGCAGAAGTAATCGATCCCTCTGGGTTTTGGCACTCTTCAAGTGCTCCTGTAAGTCATGATAGAAATGGGAGGAGTAATTGAAAAGCTGCTTGAACAACTGCTTGGGCTTTGATCTTGTGAAACTGGTTGAGCCATGGAGTCAGGTAGCTTCAGCTGCATGGGGTGGATGTGGGGAGGGGGGGAGAGAGGGCAGGCACGACTTCTTAATTAGCCAGGGAGGCTCCTTTCTGGAAGGTGTAAGGGGAGAGAGCTGCTGGTCATAGTTGTGATTGCTGATGTTGGGTCACAAACCTGGGCTTTGGAGAGGTGTGTGAAACTGGCTCCAGAAGGGAGTCTACAGATGGGAAGGAAATACTTGGAAGAGAATCATTGCATTTCTCTGAGAGGGTTTGATGGTTTTTTTTAAAATTATTTATTTATTTGTTTATTTCTTTATTTTTGGAATCTGAGTGCTTTCTTAGGAAACTGAGAGGAGTGGGGAAAGAGACCAGAAAAACCTGACCAGAAGGTGTTTTACCAGAAGCTGTTCAATGAGCCTCTTCGTTTTGGATTCCCAGGGCCAGTGGAGTAAGAGTCATTGGCCCATAATACACTATGTCATATGTTTTCCTTCTGGGCTAACTATCAATAAAACAATACAGCATTTCCCCACTCCCTTCAAGATTAAGCAATTCAGGAGACAGTCTGCATTTACTAACACTGTGACTGTACAGGACCATCAAGCTTTTGCAACACATCCTGCCAAAAGCTGGGTTTTCTCTGCTTTGAAATGCCAGAGGGTTTTGGGAGTGAGCCCTGAAAGTTCATTGATAAGCAGCCGAAATCTGTCACTTTGGCTCTGTGTTTGCTGAGTTCTTTTCTGGCCACGTGTACATGATTTGAAATAGCTGTAGTGCAGTATTTTTGCTTTGCTGCTGTGAGCCCATGAGAACGGAGTTCCTCAGGCAGACAGTGTTGGTTAGATGTGACTTTTTGAGGTCAAAGTCAGCCTGATGCTGGAAAGATGCTCTCATTGGATGACTTTCATGATGTAACTGAAATTTTTAGTGATTGCTTCTCATTTTGTTTAAAGTTTGCTTTTTGTTACTAAATTCTGGCCAAAATGGAAGTGCTGTAAATGTGTGTGTGCATATTTGTGTGTGATTTCTCTTTAAGTGAGCTTTTGGTTTCACAGATACTCTTTTTTTCCTTCTCATTTGCAGCATGGCAAAGGAGAGGTGGCTTTCTGGCCTTACTAAGGAGACATGCCTGGCTTGCCCTAAGCAGAGATTTAGCTATCATCTCAGCTGTACCTATTTATAGTTGCTTCCTGGAAACACAATGTTGACAAGTAAAGTGTGGTCCTATATCCTATCATGCAAAGAATAAAGCTGGAACAAACGCAGCCATGAAAATGAGCTTTTCAACATATCAAATCATAACATATTGCACACCCCTAGGCAGAGAGGGGTGGGACAAGGACATGCTTAGGATCAGCTCATGCTCAGTGTTGCCAGGAAAAGGTTAGGCAGTAATGAAAGTTATCATAGATAAAATCTTTGCTCACAGGGCACATTTCTTGCACTACTTCTTTATTTAATGACACTTCTAAAGAAAAACAGCATGCCCGACCCTACTGCAAGTTGGTAGGTTTGTTTGTGATTTTTATGTGAAGACTATGTGCAGTTCCCAGGCTGTGGGAAGCATGATGTGGCTTCTGTGCATGTCGGGAACAAAACAAAACAGCATTCAGTTCGAGCAGTGTGAGACTGCACAGTGGCTCCCATAGTGCAGATGAGCTTGTCCACTTACAGTCTTTTAAAAACAAAGAGATAGTAAGTAATTATAAGGATTTCTTTTCAATGCACGGCTTTTCCTTCCAGGTAGTGTTAGTGTGAGAATGTCTGATCTGCCCTTCTGCCCTCAAACCATTCATACGGTGGCACACAGCTTTGCTTGTGGCTATGTTCACTTACCCACGAGGTGACCCTCAATGAAGGCATCATGCCTGCACATTGAAGGGAAATGCAACTGGCTTCTTAAACCGGGTTGTCTTGAGGAGGAAAGGGTTGGGGGCATCCTGCAGACATTTTAGATTTCAGCAAGATAACAGCATCAACATGAAGCCAGCCTCGTGGCCTTGATTTTTTTTTGTTTTGTTTTGTTTTTTTTTACTTTCTTTGCCTCTACAGCTGTATCTCACTGGCAGGATGAAGGGGAGATAAAACAGCTGCTTTTCAGAATGTCTTTGCTACTTGTGGAGGTGATACAGGATGCAGTACATGGTGTTGTACCTGAACTAGCCTCAGGCTAGTAGTTTTCTGGAACCAGAAGCAGTGTCTGCACATCAGGGCTGGTTTTGCCAGGGCAGGGTATGGGATTGTGTGGCCCAGCTCATCTCAGCACTGCACAGCAGCAGGTATATCACTAAGGGTGTAGACAAGCTAGGTGATGAAAAGCCAGAAAAACTCAGGGCTGGAAAGCTTGGAAAAGGCCTGCTTGTTGCACAGATAAAAACCCTTCTTATATCCTGAGGGCTTGTGCTGCTTAGCCCGCTCCAATGCTCTTGTGACTGCCTGATTTTTATTGTGGCTGGCCCATGAAGAGGTACCTGGATCTGCTTGTGCTGTGTCACGCATCTGAGTATGGGATGGTGTGCACCAAGTCCCTGTGCTCTACTGTGCCACCAGCGCTCAGATAAGGGCAGCAGTGTTACGAAGGTCCTGTGACTTGACTGTGCTTAATTGCATGCGTGGTCCTTTTTGAAGGTGAAAGATAATTATGCAATTACCCAAATGAGCACATGGTCTCACCTCGGGGCTGAACACTAGCTCTTGGGGAAAATATGAGAGGCTTGTTAATGGCAAACATTTACTTTTTTGTCTGTTATCTGAAAGCATCACCTTCATGTGTCTGGTGCTCCTTAGGACAGGGAAATGCTTTTCCTCTGAGATCTGGAAGGGTTGCTGGGTGCCAGCCAGCTCTCTGAAATCATCACCTTCCTTCGTGTCGGAGGCTGGTCAGGTCTGCAGCTCTGTATCTCATGACTGTGGTTTTTATAGGCAGTGTGGTTTTTTGCAACAGGTTAATTCCCAGCCAATTCAAATAGTAAGCTTGTGACATTTGGAGAGAGGTTTACATAAGCCTTTTAAGGAGAACAGTATTGCTGGAAAGACTTTTATTAACTGAAACAACACTAAAGTTTCTTTCAGTGAAATCAATTAAAAATTACATGCTGAAAACAGGAGCTGAATGCCTTTCCTAATTACACAGAGCCACTGTTAACAGAGCAGCTCTTCTTAGCATGCTGTTTGCTTTTTCCATAGGTCAAGACATTGTAGACATAGGATCTCTGATGTTCTCTCTCTATTTATTTTGCAACTGATGATTTTGTTTATTCTCATCTCACGTTGCTCCTTTTCACATCTGGAGTCGGATCTGGTTTCCCCTGAAGTTGAAATGTTCTCCCCAGGGATGTGAATGGGCAGGTGGGTTGGGTGTGCTGCTGATACCACTGCCCTGCAAGGCAAACTGCCTGGTGGGAGGCTGGCTGGGGATTGGTTACTGCTGCCTTGCTTAGGTGCTATGCATGACTTTGTTTTCTTAGCAAATACAGGTGAATCTTTTGTTTCATGAGCTATTACTAAGCTGAACAGCTGTTCTGAAAGCTCTGGTGTGAGCCTGCTACATGTGGTAGGTACCTGTAGGTAGGTACCTGTAGGTAGGTACCTGTAGGTAGGCTTTGCTGTGCTCAGTGCCTCCCCACTCTGGTGTGGCATAAGTTCAGCTGAGGGATGTGATTGATCCCTGATGCTTTGAGTTCTCGACTGAGGGAGCTCCTGGGCTTGGTGCTTTCCTGAATTGGGGCTGAGAAGGCTGCAGCAGATACGTGTAAGCAGGACAAAAGAGAAAAGAAAAAAAAAAAAGAGAGAGAAAGAAAAGAAGAATCTGCTATGTTAGGAGAGCAGCAGAAGGAATGTGGTGTAAACTGATTTTATGGTAAACAAGTGAAGCAACTCAGCTAGAAGCTGCAAACTGGCAGAGAATAGCTTACCAGCAGCCTGGTCCCTGCAGCAGCTGCTTAGTGCAGGAGGGAGAACTTCATGCTGGAATACCTGGGAGTGCTTCATTCAGAAAATATGAAGGAATGTCTGTCGGGGTGGGGAGCGTGGTAATGTCTGCAGCTATCCTGTGTGACAGTCAGCAGCTTCTGTACAGTGATTTGTGCTTATGGGTGGTATCTCTTCTACATAATTTTTCACCAAACTGTGGTTGTGGCACACTTGCAAGCCGGGCTCCTGCCTGTGCTGTTGGAAGTGTTGTTTGTCTGCACTTGATCAGATGGAAAGTGCAGAGATAAAACACAGCCTCTCACAGCTCCCTGTCACTTTGAATCAGTCATTGTGAAGACAGCACGGTCCTGATGTACAGTTGTGCTTACAGAGAGCAGTCCTGCTTTGAGATCCGCAGATCAGATCTCTGTGCCCCATTGATTCCACTGTGTATAGTCTGTGAACTTTAATGCAACTTTCCACATGGCTAAGGGCTAATGAATAGCCTACAGAAGTTTTTGGCTCTGCTGGTGTCTACTTTTCCTTTATGCTTATTTAAAGGGATTGATTTGAAACCTGCAAACTCTGCACACAATGAGCTTGTATAAATCATTAAATACAGAGCTCAAAGGGGCCTCGAGAGTTTGTCTGGCTCATCCAGCTGCCTCAGGGCTGGATAATCTTCACTTAATGTACGTCCCTGGTACTTTTACTCTTCTTCTTCTTTGGTGTAGCTTTGCTTTTGCATGTAAGGGCTTGTGTGCTGCACAGTGAGACATGGACTCTTGTTGCCGAGTGCTTGAGCTTTGTGCTGCTGGGTAGTCCTGGTGTCAGTTCAGTGAAATAAGCACTATTGCTCCTGTATGGCAGGGATAAGCAATTAAATGTGAATTGTTTTCTGGTGTTTTTAGGGACTACTGTGTTTTTATGTAGACATTTCACAATTAGAAAGCATGCTATTTATGAATTTGTTACACGTAATGATTACAGCCAAATTCTCAAAAGAAGCTGCTCTCAATTAGAATCAAGTTTTTAGGTCCCAGAGCACCTGAAAATATGTAGATTACTGTTTCTGAAAATAAGAAATGGTCTTACCTACAAATACCAATTTTCATTCCTTCTCCGTTTCTGTTTAAAGGAGTGAAGGGCCTGAAAAGTAGAATGACTGAAAACGAAAATAATTTTAAGAAATCCTGTTAAGATTTACTTTTAAAACTACCCTTAAAGGTTAATCCTGCCTCTTTATCAAGATGTGCACATGATTGTTAACTTATCCCTGATATCTACAGCACGCTGGTTGGTAATTTCCCAGCATCCCAGCATTAATCCAGTCGTTTGGTTGGTCTTTGGACCCACCTGCGTTCTGGAAATAACACTGAATTGAAGGAGCTTTCAGCATTAATGTCAGAGAATATGACCCATGAGTTAGCATTAGGGAGGCTGATATTTATAGCTGAGGAAAAGGTCCCTGTCAACTTTAATGAATGTTTTCTACAATGTTTTTAAAACAAAGATTATGCCAACAAAATGCTGTTGCATCTGCTCCCTCTGGCTTGCTGAAATGGAAGATTTCTTGCAATACGACACATTGCGGTGAGTGAAGCTGCTAGAGTGACAATGAGAAATCAGCTCTGCTGACATAGTTGGCCTGCAGCAACTGCCCTGGCTTTCCAGGGAGAATTTGACTTGTTCCAGAATGGTATCAAAATCATAAAATTATAGAATGGCCTGGGTTGAAAAGGACCACAATGATCATCCAGTTCCAACCCCCTGCTATGAGCAGGGTCACCAACCAGCTGCCCAGAGCCACATCCAGCCTGGCCTTGAATGCCTCCAGGGATGGGGGGCTGCTGATATTTCCTTGGTCAGTAATCCCAATGGATAGATACTGCTGTTTATGCATGTAGATGCACTGTTTGCATAAAAACAGAGGGATTTTGTAAAGTCACCCAGCAGCTTTTGATGCCAGAGGAGCAACCAAAGCACCAAAGATTCTCGTTGAAAGTCACTAGCTGCCCATGATTTTTACTTAAATAAACTAGAAATAATAATAGTATTATTTGTTAACGCTTCAGTATTTACTGTCTGTTTTACAATAAAACTTTCCAGGGAAGAAAATCCTAAAATTTTTACTTCTGTTCCAGCAAATAATGCAAGTTTTCAAATGTGAAGTGATTTTGCAAGCTGGAAATTCCATATTTTAAGCAGCTCTGATTCCTTCACCATATTTATCTAGCACCTTGCAGCTGTTGGCCATAGCCTAAGCTTTGCTAACCACCTTAGGAAGAAGCAACTGGGCACTGTCACTGCTGGTTATCAGACCATATTGACAGCCTGGCTATGCCATGGGGTAAGAAGCACACTTTGTGTCTGTGTTGCCCCAGGCAGGCCATCGGGCACAACTCTGCTCCTGCCCTCTTATGTGCCAGCCAAGCTGGCTATTGGGGTTGTAGCTGGCTGCTGGCACAGCACAGGATACAAATTGCAAAGCCTGTTCCTGTGAAGAAAGGGGAAAGCATTACTCATCATTTGGCCTCTGAGTCATAACACTTTTGCTGTTAATGGTATCGAGATCCTCCCATTTATCAGGCAGTGCCTAAAGGCACAATTTAGTCTCAGAATTGTATTACCTGATTATTATTCCTCTGGAGGTAGTGGAGATACTCCAGCTGAATAACAATGGGAACAGCAGCAGGTCTTCAAGTCTCAACCGTATAGAAGGTGTGATATGTTCAAAACTGCAGAGGTGCACCATGCTCTGAACTGATTTCTTCTGTATCAGTTAATGTTTCAGAAACACGATTTATTATTAACAGGTCGAGCAGCATTCACAAATCTCTCAAACACAGAGAGAGTAAAGATGTGTTTGAAATGTTCCTGCATCAGGAAGATTACTTCCAGCTAGGAGAGGCTGTTTGCCAGCTAATTCTCCAGTCCAGGCATACTGGAGCAAAGCTCATCCACAGAATCATTAAGATTGGAGAAGACCCCTAAGATCAACCAGTCCAACCACCAACCCATCACCATCACAGCACACTAAGCCACGTCCCTCGGTGCCACCAACAGAATGTGAATGTTCACATCTGAACCACCACATGGCAAGGAAAGGTGTGGCTCTGCAAAGTGCCTGGACTCTGTGCCACATTGGGGTGAGCAGCGGTGTTGTGGTGCCTTGCTGAAGTGGGTCACAGCTTCTTTTATTGTAGAAGGAGGCTGGAGGAGGGGATGAGTGGGAGATTGGGCACAGCTGTGTTAGCTGCACAAGCCAGCACAGGGAACTGTCAGATCTGTGTGGCAGAAGGGGCAGTAGGAAGCTGTCCCTTCCAACTTTATCATCATTCAAATAAAGCTGCAAGTGCTGGCACCGTGCAGCTGCAGCACATTGCAGCGTGCAGGCTGTGTGGGACACGTGTTAGAGGCTGAGCCGGTGCATGGCATTTAGCAAGCAGGCTTTGGGTTTTCTCCTCCCTTCTCTGGATCTGGTTACATTCCTTTTGACATTTACCTGAGCATGAAAAAGTAACAAGCACCAAGCAAGGTCCTGTATCCTCGTTCACTTGTGCCTGAAAGTTAATTACTGTGTTTTGTATTTCAGTTTACCAGCATCTCAGGGATTCTTGTATGCTTATCTGTGTTTTGGAGATTTGGATCTCGTCAATGTAATTTAGCTTTTGTCATTGCCAGTGCGTTTCTCTTAAACTTTACTCTTGCTTTATAACCGTTCTTAGCTGAAGCTTGCTGTTTCAGTATTTCTTATATCACTGTTTCAAAACGTGGTGCCCAAGCAGTGACGCTACAACCGGAATCTCTGCATTCAGCCTCTGCTCTGCAAAAGGAGCAAGATCTTGGCAGTGGGCTTCTCCTTCTTGTCTCTCTGCCCGGCCCGACATCGATGAGGAGGGCAAGGAGCTGCCATGGCTCTGCCAGCTGGCCACGCTCCCAAGGAGACTGCCCACCCACTGCGAGGTCAGAGCTCTGCCCCGGCGACCTGGGCACAGAGCAGGAGCAGGTCCTGCTGGCTCTGCTCCATGGCGATTCATCAGGGCCAGGACTGAGGCCACAGGAGGGCTACAGCTTTCCGTCTCCTTTGTGCTGCTTGGGACATGGCAAAACAGTGAATCCAGCTCTGGCTGTTCCCACTTTCATTGATGAGGTTTGTTCACAAACACTGGAGAAGAGGAAACAGCCTCTGTACCCATATTCATTGCAGGCAAAGTGGAACAGGGGCTGAGTGCCATGATTTGTTTGAGGAACTAATTGATTGTGCAAATGGAGCCAGCAGTGGATAGCTTTACATAGTGTGGCCCAGCACTCCTTCCTTCTACATGTTGCCCTGCTGCCTGTGGAGGGCCCAAAGTCCCCATGCCTTGAGCTGCAGAGTTAATGGAAGCATTGTGATGGCAGCCAGCTGGGGTTTTGGTGATTAGTGTAACTCCTAACTGAACTCATCTCCTGTCTGAACTTGGTATCCCTAAAAACTGTCCAAATAAGCCTTTGTAGCACCGTATCTGCCAAATAGATGCTTTAATCTGTGAAGGAGCTGCTTGAAACTTGTTTTCTTGTCGGCTCTCAAGGAAGGCAGTGCTAACCTGTGCTTCTTGATGGAAAGCAGTCAGAGTGAAGTGAGGCTGGCTTTTTGGCCTCTGAGGCCATGAAAGATCTGCAGTTTGAATAGGCACATGTCTGATTAATGAGTGGAAAGTCTCTGTTGTGTTTCTTTATCTAGAGCAAGCTCTCAGCTCACCTGTGGCTCACATTGGTGATTAACTAGACCAAAAAAAAAAAAAAATTAAAAATGTGATAAAAGATAATAGAGAGCTGTCATAGAACCTGCCCTGTTTATTGCACTTGTCAGCCTGTGCCAGGGCCTCATTGCTCTTTCTGAGAAGAATTTTTCCTAATATCCAACCTGAATCAGGTATCTCTGTGTTTTGTTGTGTCTAGGACAGGCTAAGTGAAGTCATTATTTAACTGGGAGAGAGCTTTTTCTGCTTTCCCTTCACTTTCTTATAGCCAAAACTCATGCTGAGTTTCTCCCCCCCTTCCCTGGTGATGTGACCTGGGATGGCTCGATCTGTTCTGTGCTTGGTGGCATTCCTCCAGTTAGAAGTTGGTTGTTTCCCAGCAGACTTGGCTTATAGATGTGAGCTCAGAATTCCTGTAGGCTTCTGATCCCCAATTCCCTGAAGCCTGCATTGAATTAGTGAGGGTTTATGTAGCCATTGGTGCAGCACAGGCATTCCTCACTTCTGGGCTTTTTTTGGCCATTCAGAGTCTTGGCCAAGTGAGTGGCTCCATCCCAGGTGCTGTTATGTAAGGAAGAGCTTCAACGTTAATTGTGTGCCTTGGCTTTAGGATTCATTCTGTCACTCTGGACACCAGATGTAGTCTCAGAAGTTTCACTGTCGCTTCTGTAAATGAAGAAAACCCAAACAACCAAACTTGATTTTGCAGGCTTTGGGTTCTATTGCCTTACTCTGCAACATGCACTCTTTGGGGAAACTTTCCCTTCCTTTTCCTCATTCAGCACTTTTTCTGGAGAGGTTGCTGAGTGCAACTAACAACCAAAAGTATTGGAGCTGCTGAAGTCAGACAGATGAGAAAGGAAAGTGTGATGTTTCTCTTTGCTGTCCTCATTCTGACGTCCGGGATGGACAACAGACGGCTGCAATGCACTGTTGCCAGCATGGCTGTAGAGGCCAGCTGGGGGGTGCTGAGCAGATGTCTGTGCAGCCCATGTCCTCACTCTAATGGCTTTCCTCCCCCGTACAAGTGCAACTGAAGTTATTAATGTTAGTTAAGCCAGGATGGAAACAAACCCAAACAACGACAGTCCGTAAAATAATTTGGTCACTCCAGACTGCTTTTTTTTTTCTTCTTTTTTTTTTTCCTACTCTAGTGAAGCAATTGGTATTCTTTTCAGCCAGGCAGAAAACAATAAGCTGGACAATAGCAATTCCTTGGCCAGGGCAGTCACTCGATCTGCCTCAGTTATGGGAAAGGTGAGCCGTGTTTCCTTATGTCTGTCTGTAGGATGAATCTCTAGAGAAATTCCTCACCTCTCTGTCTGCCTCTCGGAAAGCCTTGCATTTGTGCACCTTCCTTGTGAGTCACAGTCTGGCTGCTCTGAGAGCCCTCTGTGCCGGTTGCGTTTTCTCTCAGCCCACTGCAGGGTTAATACTTAAGCAGTTTGCATGTGTATATAGCCCAGCCCACTTGCTGACTGATGATGTGGATTGTGGGTGCTGGAAAATTGTGAAGTAATCGGTGGTTTATACCAATGACAAGCCCATATAGCACTCGTGCGGTGGAGGGGGGGGAGATTTTTCCAGCCTTGCTCATCTCAATGGTACTTGATCCTAGGAATGGCTCGCCCTGTGTGATGGGACAGCGCTGCAGAGCAGGGACTGTGCAGTACAAGTAAATGCATTGGAATTCAACACCACGAGCCTCAGCGCAGCTTGGTCAGGGTGATCTGGGCAGTGTCTGTGTTCCTGTAATTGCTTGCAACACAAGTAACGTGGAATGGTGTCCTCTGCTTGAGTGAGGGCTGTGGCTGTGCCCATGTGCATGGCTGGGGTTGGGTGTAGCTATGGAGAGGCACTAGCACCATTACCTGCCCGGCACCCCAAAGTCAACGGTGGACAGGGAAGTAGTAGGAAAATTAGTATTAGCAGGAAAGTAGTGTCATGCTGCTGGCCAAGATGCCAGAGCAAGAGTGCTTATCCTTAGCTTATAAAAGCAACTCTGCTGATAGCTTAGCAGCTAAACATGAGCACATTCCTTTAGAGATTCAGGAAAAAGCAGAGCCCAGATCCTCATGCTATTTCATTTCTGCACATGAAGTAAAAGCCACAGGCTTGCTCATCAGATGCTAGAAAAAGCTCCAGCTGCCCAGGGCAATTGAGGACAAAGGAGCTCTGCTGGTAAAACCAGCAGCCGCCGCGCGTCTGAGTAACGCTTCATTAGTGTCAGAGCTCTGGCGTCTCTGGTATGAAAGCAGTGTGGGCACCAGAGTTGTGGGGCAGTGGGGCACCTCCCCTTGAGACAGAAAGAAGTGCTCTCTGAATAAATGTGCTGTACGGCCTCATCTATGGGTGCACAGCAGGAAGTGTTTCTGCCTGATCCCCGGAGCTGGGATTAGCTCTGGGGCAGCGCCTGCTGCATCCAAACATCACATTGCGTGTCGGCTGCTCCCACTCTCGTGTCTGGGCAGAGCTGCTATGGGAGCATGCCTTGGTTGCTGTGGGGGAATGAAAGCTGTTGATAAGGGTTTTCTTTTTGTTGGGCGTTTTCTGTTTTAAACCATTACAGCCATGATGCTGGCGCCAGGAGGGACCGCAAGCTCTTGGTAAGAGGGCAGAGCACCAGATCCCGAGGGCCAAGATGTCTATAGCAGGGCTGGCTGTGGAGGCGGGCATGGGTGGGGAAATGCAGATAGTACAGAAGAAGAGGAAGGAAGCCGGGTTTGCATTTGTTATCACAGTGATGCTTCCCAAATCATCACAGGGGTGATGTGGGGTGAAAAGTGAAAGTAGCCCTGTGTTTGAAAGTTGGTTCCCAATGCAAATGGATGTAATCTTGATGTGAAAGTGGTCTCCATATCATGGTGTGGATATTTGCCTTTTGTGGTCTAGCCCAAAGGATGCTGCAACACCAGCATCCCCATGCCTCTCTATTCTCACAGCTCCACTGTGAAGTCAGTTTGCATGCAAAATCATAAAGAGATTTGCAAACCATCTGTAAAGTAAAACACTGTAAGGTCTGCTTGAGAACAGAAGTAGGGGTCAGATAAACCACATATGTATATAGTGTTCCCAAAGTGCAGGGAGGATACAGGTCTGCATAGCCTATCTAGAAGAATTTCAGACATTCATAAGTTTTAGTATATCTTTTGTGGGTGATGCATTTTGGCATGTGAAAGTTAAAATAATTTGCTTTTTGTTCCTTTTTCGTAGGTCAGTAGTGAGTACTACTTCCCCTGAGCTTCTGTGGTCTTCCATTAGTCCTCAAGCAATTATTTATTGATGGGGAAAGTATCTGAAAACAATAGACTGGTCTAAGAGTAGCTGTACTTCCTTGTGCAGGTGGGTCTGGAGTACTTGATGGCAGAACCCACTGGAATTGTCAATAACATTAAGAACTGCTTTCCTGCCACAAAATAAAAATATACAGTTATAGGTGAAATGTGCTAAACTTTGATGGGGACGTGAGCTATAAAACAAAGCACTTTAGTTGTCACCTGGGTGTTTGTACCTTTAGCAAGGACAGACAAAAGGTTCTTTGAAAAACATCTTGCCCTCAGGTTGGCTAACTTTTGTATTGTAGTAGAAAATGTGTGCTGTTGTGCATTTCCGTCCTATTCAGATGTAGTATGTTTAATTTTGAGTTTTTATCTGATGTGACATCATCACAACTGTAAGCAAAGCTTTGTTTTCCCTGTTATTTCTTGTATTCTTAGATTAGAAGTAAGGTCAGTGAAGATTTGTAGTATCTAATTCCTGTAGAAAGGGATTTATAATAATAATAAAAAAAAACTTAAGAACTTATTAAAGGCTTATGTAAAGAGGAACCTGAGAGTTTCAGATCTTCCCTAGTTAAAATAGTAAAACCTGTGATTCCTGAAATCTGGTATTGGCCTGAAGAGGATGAGTTAAGACCAGTCACCAGATACCTTCCAGTAATCGAGGTGTCCTGGTCCTGAAGAGAAGAGTGAGCACATGGAGTCATAGTGTGAACTGACTCTGAATCAGCTTTCAGCTGACTGGAAGACACATGGGCAACATCTCCAAATTTCCATCATATTTAGAGCTTGCTGCACACTGAAGTTAGTCATTGTTCCCGTTCCTATCCTGAAAGTGCCCTTTTGTGCCTCCTGCACATAAACTTCCTAGTCTGCTCCATGGGGTTGATATCCTGTGTATTATATGATGAAACGAAAGGGGCCCTGGGACAGAGCTTAATTTTCATTTTCTGATCCGTTTCCTACATTACAGGAGTGGGGAGTTGGCAGCTTTCTGTGCATGCTAACCATGTCAGCTGAGCATCAGCTGCTACTCTGAGTTACTTCTGCTGTGCTTGCCATCAAGCAGAAGCATCATGCTAAGGCACCTACATTGGAAGCCTAGTTGGCCTTGCCAGCTAGTAAATCAAATTTTAGAGGGGGTTAATCAGCGTCGGGAAAGTATCCTTCTCCCTGTGTTAGCTGAAGAGGGAGTTCTGACCAAAGAGGCTCATAGGCTAAGTACCTGATGTGAAGCAGGGACAGTTGTTCATGGGTGGCTTTTGTTTGCTGCCAGCATGGTGCTCACATGAGATGCATCTCATCCCTCTCATCGTGATGCAAAGCTGAGAGGAGTCCCCAGAAGTGGCAGTGGAATTGCAGGGAGCTTGGCATGCCCAGCCAGGAGTTTACCTGGCTCTGCTCTGCTTATCCAGGGTATGTGGGCTTCACGCAGCCTAGATTGAATTCCCTGTAATGAGAGAACAGCAACAGTAAACCACATGAAATGAGAAACTAAATCTTGGAATAATAACCCATTCACCGCACTCTTGCAAATACTTCTTCCATCTGATTTCACTGCTGCTGTTTGAGTGTTGTGGCAAGAAGCAGAGAGATGAGAGCAGTGAGGAGAGCACTTTGTTTGCCCACAGATTCACTGGAGCCTTAGAAAAAGGAGTTGGTGCTATCAGCAATGACCATAAACATCTCAAGACAGCATCTCCTAGGAAGCATACTTAAAATCTTTTCTGCTGAGGCCAGGCAGTTCTCCCTCCTGTGCAGGGCTGGGACATCTGTATGCTCTATGCCCGCAGTGTGTCACTAGCACTGAGACTGCTTTTTCATTGTGTGCAGGAATATTCTGTGTGCAAAATGGTGAGATTTTGCATATTGTCTTTCTGTCCCAGTAATGCTCCTTCCAAAGTTAATAGTAAATTTGACAGTGGAAATCTACAGGCCGAAGCAAAGTGCTTTTAAGAAATCCCCTCTAAAAATACAGAGTACTCTTCAACATTGTTCATTCCATTACAGAAAGGAGATTAGTGCCTATAGCCTTAGCTTCATAAATCTGGATCTGTAATTCAGAGCCTTAGGAAGGTTGTTTGTTTTTTTTTTTCCCTATGGACTTAATCCAAAATTGACTGAACATGACAGGACATCGTCTGCTGATTTCCCAAGATTCAGGATAAGGGTCAGAGTAAAGTGAACCTTAGCCATGTTGTACGAATATGAAGAAGTTTGACAAGACATACAGGTTCAGTGCGGGAGTGTCTTCTTCCCCTCTAAGTGCTGTTGGCATTACAAATGCCCATACAGGTTTGTTTGCTGCCCAGGCTATTGCTAGAGGCAGTCTGCACATAAAATCATGATGGATAGTGCCTCTTTTTTTTTCCCCCCCTTTTGGTGTTTGCTGGAGTGAAATATGTTCTCCTAAGACTGAGCATGGGGAGAGTAGACTTCATGAGCAGCTGAGCAGCTGTGAGATTAGCGGTGTGCGCAGAGTCACTTGGGTTTGAACTACTGGCTAATTCCCATAGGGCGGGAGTGGTGACATGAGGATATCCACTGTGCTGCTGGAGAGAGGAGCCTCTTGAGCAGTGTGAGCCTGTACTGATCCTACAGGGATGGGGCCTCAGAGCAGCTCTGAGGTGGGCTGCAGGTAGCTGGCGTTGATCTCGTTGGGTAACTCTTCCATCCATCTGGAAGCACTGGGACCATGTTGTACTGCAGACATAGGCCTGGTTTTATTTTAATTTCTGTATCAGGCTTTGAGTCAGCACTGCTCTATTTTTGTCAAGGTGACATAACAGGCATATGCTTTTTAGTCTTTCGTGGCACCATCCATCATAAGTCCACCTCTTAGTCTTGTTTGTGCATTTAAGTCTCAAGTCTGTTATATGCCTCCTCTGAAGACTTCAGGCAGAGGGACTCACAGAAAGAAGTGTTGTGTTTTGGATTTTTTTTTTTTCTCTTTCCCTCTTTTTCTGGCAGGGATAAAATAGAAGCTCTGTTGGGAGCAACTCAGCAAATGATGTTTTCTGGGCCAACAAATTCCGCTGTCGCTGCCCAGTGGGACCAAGGAGTCTATCACAGGACTCGGCACTCAGCCTGGCAGCTCATCCGGAGAGGTGTATGTGGTGTGCATACCGAGGACTCGAAGCCTTTTTGTATCCACCTCTCTCCTTCCCACAGTAAATGAGACATTTACTTTGGGATTCTGGGAAACACCTTGAGTGTAACTCCTCTTTCCTGACAAGAATACCACATAAAAGTGCTGCAAATAATATATATGCACATATATGTATATAAAAAAAAAAGGTACGCACACATGTCAACATATAAATACTTAAGGGTTGCACCATCTTCGGGATTACGTAGCAATCTCCAGCGCGTCTGTGTTTCAGCAGTAATGGCCCCAGCTCTCTGCTGCCCCGTTTCACAAGAATGTCTTTCTGCCCTTGTAAAGCTGCCTGTGGAAGCTGTCCTTAGCTGCCGTGCATATGGTAAAGGCGAAGCTCTTATAGGTGTGCCTGACCCTGAAGGGACTTGGAGCAACTTTGGAGTCCCCCTGGATTTGTGCCCCTTGGGTTCAGACCCACCAACGTGATGGAAGCTTTCTGATTACATATTGCGGTGTGCCAGGGGTTTTTGTAGTCTGTACAAGTATACTTTAACCTACCACTCTAATTTAACTGGAGGGTGAATCATGCCCGTTCATCTCAATACCAATGAAATCATGTCAGTAATTGTGTTAGCTTCCACAGGTACTTTTCCGAAGTGCCCAGAGGGAGGGAAGGTGGGACTTCTGGCGTTTCAAACCAGCGGAGATTCTGGATCCTGAGCACTGCCAGCTTGCCAGCTGCTTTGCTGTAAGAGAAGTCAGCCACATGGGCATTGTTTCATCTCCAAAGCAGCAGCTCAGGGAATGTGGGTATGGGGCTGGTCACAGGAACTGGCTTACAGAGAGCCCCTGCCAGCAGGAAGGAGTGTTGGGTACAGGGAAAGCCTGGAGTGCCATTCCCAGCCGATCTCTGCCAGAAAACATGCAGCACTGCCTTAACTGGGGCTGGTGGCTTGCAGAAACTTGTCCTTATGCTTGGAGGGCTGCTTGACTTTAAGCTTAAAACATAATAATAGAGCACTTCAGGATGCAAGTGTTTGATGGCGTTAGTCTGAAGTCCAAGCAGCCAAGCAAGGATGCGTTTTAAGGCTTAATCAGTCTTATCCCAGCTAGTGCATGAGATCGATGCAGAGTGCTTTTGGACATACTGGTGGGCACGGGTACAGGTAGGTATGAGGCCTTGCACAGGTTCAGATACCCATCTGCCCTTCAGAGTGGTCCTTGGCCATGTGCTTGGCATGAATTTCCCAAAGCTCTGTGTCTAGGCCCTGACATGAGCACATGTTGCATCACTACATGCCAGCCTGGTGTCTGCAAGAGCCTGTATGGAGGCTGGGTGGCCGTAATCCACTGTGCCTTTATTCTACTGCACAGGCAGTTTTCACTCATTCAAGCCGTTTAGACTGGATCTTAGTTTTATTCTTCAATTATGATATCATATTTCTGTTTGCATTTGTTTATGAGAAATTTTATTCTGTTTGGAGCAATTTTGCCCATATTTATGTCTACTGAACACCTAGATGTGGGCAGCTTTGAAAAATAACTTCTGGATGTTGGAACAGTGGAGAAGAGCACCTCTCCCCATTTCATTCCTGCTTTCTTGTAATTATGAATTTACTTACATATATACAGAGAGATCACCAATCTGTCCTTGATTGCTGTCCTTGGTTGTCCCATGTTAGCCTGAGTTTGCCACTGCATCTCAGAAGTTGGCTGGAAACTAGATGGAACATTTTCTTTACCCAGGAGAATGTTTTTCAAGAAAGTCTGGAGCTGAATTAACATTTTGCATTCCCTGAGCTGTATTTTGGTGCAACTCCACGCAGTACCTGAAGGATGAAACATGCAGCTCTGACATCCTTTTCTTTACGTAACTGTGGAGCTGAGACTGGAAGAGATCAAGACTAAATCCCACAGGGATTTGGGGACTATGTTGTATAGTAGTGGGTGGGTAAAGCAACACTATCTCAGCATGTCAACCCCAGAGGCTGTTGTACAATGGTGCTGTATGATACCTTCAGTTCTTCCTTCACTTCTGTTCCCAGGAATCAGTGCTATACATAGGCACTGCAGGATTGCTCAGGTTGTAGTGATTTTCCCCTTTAAAGCACCATAAGAGTTGCATTGGAATAAGCCTCCAAGGCTGAAAGGGAGCAGTCGCTCTTCATTTCATTCAGCAACAAACCTGAGGCTTTCGAGCTGCTTTCCCAAGTGCCACACAGCTTGATCTTTTTCTGATCTCTGCTTTGTGGCTTCCTTTTTCAAAGGCTGGTAACCTGGTTTTTCATTTGTGATTTTAATATTTCTCCCTATTCTAAAGATGCGGTTGTTATTGGAAGAATGTGGGAGATGCGAACCGTTTTCTGTGAAGAAACTTTTAAGCAACAGTGAGTTCTATACAACCTAGGACTTGTGGGATTGGAAATTAATTACTTAAATTCCTTAATTCTTTTCCCAGGCTTAATTCTTTAAGAGTTAAGCATTCTTTAATTCTTTGGAACGAAACCTGGATGTCCCTATTCCAAAACCAGTGGGAGATGGCATTGTGAAATCAATTATATTCTTTGCGTTTGGCTGGTGAGCCCCCAAAACTTAGCGTGGAAAGAAGGAAGGAAAGGAAGTTTCAGTTGGGCCCAAAATGATTGTTAGGATGTCTTAAAAATGACTTATTTTTGCAGCTCAAGAGAATGCTGGTTTCAAGTACCGTAAGATATTTCAATTTTGGTGTTACGCAAAGGAAAGCTGTGAATGTTGTTCACAGAGGTATTTAGGGCTTTTCTCAATAAGAGGCTTCCTTCTGCTCCTCTCCTTATTTAGTCAAAGTATTAGTGTAAATGTGTTGTCCCAGTAAGTATTTGGAGTAGGTCTTCCAGCTTGAAAATCCTTCCCCTTAGGTAAGTGCATTAACACCTGCATTGCTCTGCCCACTGTGTCTGCTTCATTCTCCTCCGCTGAAGTTGTTTCATTCTGGAAAAAGGAATTACAGTTTCACTGGAGCAGCAGGAGATGGAAACACGTATTGCTCTGACTAGGAAAGCAAGCAATAGAAACACATTTTTTCTTCATCGTAATGGAGATTTTCGTATTTCTGCAAGGTAAAATGATTTCAACAGAAGAGGTGGAGAAAAATCAAAGTCTAGTCCCTGCATGCAAAGGAGGTTAAGTGCACATTTGCTCACTCCAAAGGAATATCTAAATTACTTTGCATGCTGAAGACTGAAAAAACCAAAATGTTCCCATTCAGGAATGCCAAAAAAATAAATCATGTGGCTAATTCTGGGTTTGGGTATTTTGTGGTATATATGTGATATAAATGTATATTTTTTCTCATTTGGCTGGAGTATAATTCTCTTTGCAGCTCCCTTTGTGTCTAGCTGTTGCTGTATTGTATACACATCTTTTGTGACTAAATCATTTGTCTTGAGATAGGATCTCTAGACTTTTATGAGCTTTAAACTGTGCCTTTGGGATTTCCAAACCTAGAAGGACCTCAACATGAGGCAATTGAAATGGGAAGCAGCTGCTCCTGCAGAGTTCCTTATTGCATACACAGCCCTTGCGACACAGGGTGCTGAAGCCAGACAGGAAAAAAACGCAAAGCTTCATCTTTTAAAATATATTTCTAAGTCATGAGTGAGGCAATCTGAGCAGAGTGAGAGGCAGGTACTTGTATAACAAACACCTCCTCATTGGCAAAACTCGCTGGTGCTGGGAAATTGTATTTGACATGCCTCAGAAAGGCCTGGATCATCTGCAGTTGTAATAGCATTTTTTACAGATGTCAGACTGAAGTGGCTGCTGTGTAAAGAACACCTCTCTTGGTGAAGGACGCTTAGGCAGCTCATTTTGTCATTTCTTCTGGGTCTAGAGTAAAATGACGCTGTTGACCCAGTGGGCCATAACTGTGTGTGAGGACAAAGGCTGCCTTTCTGAGTTGGGATGAAGTTTGTTTTCCAGGGGAAGGTTGCCAGTGAAAGGCTTAAGGCAGAGCCCCAGCAGGACCTTAGAAACGCAGTCCTCAGAGAACCTTTCTGCCATTCTTGCTTCATGGAACTGCTAAAAATATTGAATGGAAAATGCAAGTATTAAGGAAATGAGGTAGGTCTGGGCCCTGTGAGCTGGATGGCTTCCAGTTTCATCAGCTTCCCGGAATCCTTGCTGCTAGAATGAAGAGCTCCTTATAAATCTTAGAAACCTGTCTGTGTTTTTCCTCTCGCGTGGCCACGCTGGTTCACGTGGTGGGATGCATGGGAGAGCTGTCAGCATAGTGCAGTCAATACAGAGCTTATGGCTACTGCAGTTTGTGAAGACATTGAAACCAAAGCCCAGCTCAGTGGGCCTGGCATGGCAGGAGGGAGCTGCTCTAAAGCTGTATGGCCAGGCCTAGCTTTGGGGCCAGCCTGTGAAACCTGCTCCATAAGGCCTTCTGTGTGGGGCCTTCTGGGGGCTTGGCCAGCAAAGAGCACTGGGAAGTCTGTTTGGTCATAAGAGAGAGTCAGGCAGGAGAGAGGCCTTGCACCTGCAGCATCTCCTGCCATTTCAGTGCTGTGATGAGGGCACAGTGTGGTGCAGCCAGCAGGGGATGCAGGCCCTGCCTTTGCCAGGTTCTTGCCTCTGCTCCTCAGGCTCTGCGTGAGGGACTGAGGGAATGGCCTTAGGTTGTGCCAGGGGAGGTTCAGGTTGGATATTAGGAAACATTTCTTCCCGGGAGGAGTGGTGATGCAGTGGCACAGCTGCACAGGGAGTGGTGGGGTCACCGTCCCTGGAGGTGCTCCAGAACTGTGGAGATGTGGCTGGGGGATGTGGGCAGTGGGCATGGTGGGGGTGGGCTGGGGTTGGACTTGGAGATCTTGGCGGTCTTTTCCAACTGTAGTGATTCTGTGAATCTACAACTGCAGCCTCATTTAGCCCATGTACATTTCTTCTGGCACAGGTGTAACAAAGCTGTATTTTGAGATGTTTCCTAAGCACTTCAGGACATGGCGGATGTTTTGGGGAGTGGGAGAAGGCCTGGAAGGGGGATCTCCAAGCAGGTTCACCGAAATTCTCCTTCTGGTCATATGGTTAGGTGTACCCTCCCTAAAAAGTCAGGCCTGCCCAGGACTGAAAAGGCATTTGCTGCATTTAACACCAAGCCAAGAATAAACTGTGCATTTCAACCACATCACTGCAGATTCCTGGAAACAAGGCCTGCCCTTATGCTTGGAGGGCTTCCCTGCTCTGCCAGTAACCGCAGGGAAGAGCAACAGCAGCTTTGACTGTAAACTGCTGTTGAAGACATGCTGTCCTGGTTGAGCACGTACAATACTACTCATTGTGCTCACCTAATCCTTTGCCCACACGGCTTAACGGTTATGCTTAATTCTGAGAAGGAGAAAAATAAGTATCTTCTCCTGAGCATCCCACCCAGAGCAAATACTGCAGTGTAAGGCAAGCATGGGCACTGTCCTCAACCTCCAAATTTCACCAGGTAGGCTACCAGATAGCCACTGGGAAGGGCAGCATCCTGACAGAGGGGTTTTTACTGGCTTCTGTTGCTCTGTCTTGTTAAAGTTAGAGAGAGAGGATGTGTGATTGTATGATTAAGATCTTGAACTGATATTCAGGAAGTCGGTGTTCGGTCTTGGCTCTGGCAAATATGGGCAAATCCGTGACCTCCACCCCTTGCTTACCCAGCCATTCAAAAGAAGCTAATAATAATTTTTCGTATCTCTTTAGGGCAGGATGTGGCTTTGTGTAGCACAGTGTGTCAGTGATGTTTCCATTTTAACAGTGAAGAGGTGAGAGAGCTTGTCTCAAACTCTAGAGAGGCTTCTGGTGGTGGTGTGGGCTATAGAATACTATACATCAGTCAACAACCTCATTTTCACTTCAAGATCATACAAGATGAGTGGGATCAAACTGGATTCAGATTTCAGCTCTCCCACAGATCTTCACATTGGTATGGAGCTGCCACCTGTGTTCTACCGCTGTTCTTCCTTTCCAGGAAAATAGGTGTCTGCTCAGAGGTCAAAATTGATGAGATTCCCAGCGTGGATTTCATAAAGAGGCCCTGAGAGGGGGCCCTCAAATAATTAGATTTTTTTGTTTCTATCTGGGCACCCGAATGACTTTGAAATGGGCTTTGTCTAAGCCCATAAGCCTGTCATCCATCTCAGTAAAATGTTGATGGTAGCATCCTTGCATCAGAGCTTCTCTGAGGGCTGTGCAGAACTCTTGGCCAAGGTTAGCCTCAGCTGAGATAGTTACTGTGAGAGAGCTGTGACCTGGAAGTTCATTCCGTATTGGAGATGTTTAAATGCATCTTGTGCAAGAAGCAGCATAAACTTTTATTTTAGTATGCTCAACTACCAGAATGTTTTTGGACACTCATTGAAGCAGATTTTCTCCAAACTGTGAATAAAAAAAAAGTGACCTATTTGCACTCCCATCATAGCTGCTTTTCTCCATCTGCGATGGTGCCTAGAGCCTGTCTGACAGCTGAGAAGCAGAGGTGCCAAGAGCTAGTATGTATTTTTAGGAAGGCATTGCCTAAGTCTGCAGATGACCCTGTACTTTCTGGTCTTGTTCCTGACAGTACTTACGACTTCAGGCTATTCCCTAAGGCATTCTCCTTGATAAGCTTCTTGAAGACTTTGTCATTTTGGCAGCCCTATTTTTGATGAGGTCCTTCCTGACAGTTACAGGTGATGTATTGGAAAATGTGCCTTTCTGCAGGTTGCTCATTGATGGCATTTGGCTCCAGGACTCTCATGGCAGGAAACAGATATGAAACAAGGAAGGCCTCGCCTCAACGAGCACTACAGAGGGAAATAGGTTATTGCATTAGCTACTGGAAGGGGTGCAGCTGGGAAGGCTTGAAAGACTTCAAGAATTTGCAGTTGGGGTTTATCAGTCATTTGGCTCCATACAAAGGAAGTTTGGGAGCAGAAGCTGAGAGGATGTGTTCCCCCCAGTGCAGTGCTTTGCCAAATCACAGCGTGTCACCTGTGTGGCGTTTCGCTGCATCAGAGCACCATTACACAATTTGACAGCTCTGGCAACCTCTGCTCCAGTGAGCCTCAGATCTGAGTGAGCAGGAGCTCTGCCGGTCAGGCCTGTGGTGTGTTTGGAAAACCATGTGGGCGAACTCGTGTAGCACCTACCCATGTTAAATGCAGTTTGGCAGAAAAGTGTTTGTTCCTCCCTCCCTTTTGTAAGAGATGAATCAAAAGAAAACCCCTCCTGTATGACTTTTGTTTATTTTACTTCTATTTTATTTTTAATGACAATGAGGTTTGTCCAGTTTACAAGTTAAGCTTTTGGGGCTTGGGACACTGCCTCAGATTGTGCTGGGGCTGCTCCAAGCACGTAGCAACTTGTCTCGTTGCAGTGACTTGAAGCTGGACAATGTGCTGCTGGACCATGAGGGGCACTGCAAGCTGGCAGACTTCGGAATGTGCAAGGAGGGCATTCATGATGGCATTACCACAGCTACCTTTTGTGGTACACCAGACTACATTGCTCCAGAGGTATGAGGAATCTTTATTTGGCCATGAAATGTCAGTTTCGAGCAGCCAGTCTGCTCTCTGGTGTCTTTAGTTAGTCCTTATTTGGCTGCTGGGTGCAAGGTTTCCTACTAGATGCATGCTTCTGTTACTGGTCCCTGGTGCAAACAAAACACGAGGCACCAAGATAAGCATATCTTTTTCTTAAGCAAAGGTGAGGTAAAAAGTGGAGCTACAACTGCAAAAACATTTGAGGAAGAGGCACATACAGATCCTAGCCCAGCTTGATTTGAAAGGACATCACATTCTCCCTCATTTCTCTCTTCCTTTTTCTACCTTATTTCCTTCTCTGTCATTCACCAACCTCATTACAAAATTAATAAACACCTCTTTAGGGAGCAGATGCCCTCCAGATGCTGACAGATGTTTGGACAGGGTTTCAGATCCTCCCTTAAAAACAAATGAATTTTTGTTTGTGGTTGGTGTTTGTGCATTTCTCACACACTCGTGCTGCTTCCCCACTCCAGCTGAAAGTGTTGCTGTTAGCATTTCATTCCCAGGGGCAAGGGAAAGGAGGTATCAGCTCATGCACACGGCTGCTCTGCCTCTTCTGAGGCTTGGATAGTTTAGCTGAAATATCTTTTTTCCTCCTGATAAACTCTTTAGCATCATTTCTAAGGCGTTGTTGACCTGGTGAGCAGCCAAGCTAATTCAGTCATTTAATAGATCTGATGTACCTTAATGCGGATCAAGGGGTTCCCAGCTATAAGTCATGTAGACATCCAGCCAGCATAGCAGAGAGAACTGTTAGGGCACAGCAAGAACTTCTGCAACGATGTTTCCAAATCTCTTTTCCTCTCTGGCTCAGTTTAGGAACCTCTAGGGGTGACATGTCATTCTCATCCCTTTTCCAGATTCTACAAGAGATGCTGTATGGCCCTGATGTTGACTGGTGGGCCATGGGCGTGCTGCTATACGAGATGCTGTGTGGCCATGCACCCTTTGAGGCAGAGAATGAGGACGACCTCTTTGAGGCCATTCTGAACGATGAAGTTGTCTACCCATCATGGCTCCAGCAGGATGCAGTGGCAATCCTCAAAGCGGTGAGTTCCCTCTGCTGTCTTCATTCTGTCCTGGTTTTTTTCAGCCTAAACCTAGCAAAAGGAAACAGGGCTGGAGATGGGTACTCAGAAATTGCGGTTTCCCTGACCCTGGCCCTTTTGTATCTTGGGCTGAAAGATAAACTAAAAAAGAATATCCTGCCACACTTCAGTATGCTTTCATAGTTATGTTCTTTATATGGTCCAGCAGCCAACTTGCCAGGCAAAATGTGTGTCTGCCTGTATGGGCATTCTCTTGCTGGCTTAATGATTTACAACATATGGTCATCTTCCAGAACAGAAGTAGCAGGTATATACAGTATTACCAGCAGTGACTGCATGATAGGACAAAGAGTAGCAGTTTTAAACTAAAAAAAAGTAGGTTTAGATTAGATATAAGAAAGAAATTCTTCACTGTGAGGGTGGTGAGGCCATGGCACAGTCTGGCCAATGGAGCTGTGTCTGCCCCATCTCTCAAAGTGCTCAGGGCCAGGTTGGATGGGAGCTTTGAGCAGCCTGGTCTGGTGAAAGGTGTCCATGTCCATGGTGGGAGACTAGAACTAGATGGACCCGAAGGTTGATTCCAGCCCAAGCCGTTCACTGATTTTGTGACTCAAGCGTCAGCGAAGTGAAGACTTCCTGGTAATCCATTGTTCTGACTGTTGGTACTGTTAGCTTTCCCCTGGGGGCCACTGCCTATCTGTGTAGATAAGGTTCTGATTTTTGTGTGTCTGGGGGAAAAAAGGATGGGAGGGCTGTACAGCAAACAGTTTGAGGAGAGCTGCTGCTGACTACACTTAGTTCTTGTTCTAGCATGTATTCCTGAATTTTCCCAGGACCTCTTTTATCCTGTGTCTCACATATTTGCTTGTGATGTGAGAAGCTTTTTTAGGTTTCAGACTGTGCATGTACAAACAGTGCCCCGGTGTACTGGAGATCCCTGGCTTTGTCATGGATCAAAGGCATTAACCTAGGAGTCAGGAGGCCTAACTTGGCTATTCTGCTACTAACTTGTTGTTGCCCATGATCACATCTCTCCATATTTCTACGCACACTTCTTGTAGAGAAGGATCAGAGTATGTCCTTTCCTTGCAAAGCACTGTGAACACAGATGTATTCAAGGCTTGGTGCTATGAAATGGTAATAGAAGGTCAAAGAAATAATTGGGTAAGATAGCATTTTATAGTCATGTCTGGAGCGCTGACTCAAAGAAATGGAGAAATTAAATATTTAAAGAACCATTTAGAGGAGAGTTTGATTTTGTCAGGGCTTTAATTTGGTAGCCAGAATCTTTAAGGAGAATTGCTTCTTGTTGTCTTCTGATGTTAATAATATTTTCCATAGATACAGCATTGACATTACTGTGTGAGCACCTTCTGATCACTGATGTGTTGTTTATATCAAAAGAAAGTGAATGTGAGCTGCCTGATGTACAGATGTGGCAGTGCTTTCTAACCCATGATATTAAAAGTAAGGAAAATCAGAGCACTAAACTGCTGTGGTGGCAGAAATGATAATAAGCAATTACATGGCATGAGAGGTCTATAGAAGAGCGGGGAATTAAACCTGGGGTCTCTTATGTTGCAGGCTAAGGCCTTGATAGCTTCAATAATTGGATTATCTCCTCACTAAAAGTTCTGGCCCGTAACCTTGAGCAGAACAAGTGAGAATTCACTTAGCTTTTGAGTGGTACAAAGCTCTGAAACTAAAATCAAATTCCCCTGCCAGGAAGATGTGATTAGGTGTAGGTACTAAGAGGTTCTCTACAAATGTGTGTATGTAGGTTTAGAAAGCACTTGATGAGCCTGCCTTCTTGAAGAGCTTCATTATAAACAAGGATAATAGGTTTTAGGACCTGTTTCATGGATGCTGTTATTTTGTTTTGCTTTCATTTACCATAATTGTGTGTCACCAATTTCCCCTCATCGGAAACCACCTGATTTCTGAAGATTGCATCCTCTTCATCTTTGCAGATTCCTGATAATGACCAAGATATGTTCTTAGACCCTCATTTAGAGCAGTGGGTGTTACTGGTGTGTGTTTTTGAGCACCAGTACCAAGGAAAATAAAAACAGCCTCAGTGCCCTGAGACCATGCTTAGAATTCAAATCAGAAAGATTTGGGCTCTAAAAGAAGTTTTCTTTATCTGTTTATTAATGGTTTGGGTTTTTGTTTTTTTTTTTTTGTCCTTGATAGTCTGTCATTGAAGTGCTGGAAGCAGGGTAGTACATGAACAGAATTTGGATGGAATCAGTACTCCCAGAGCAGGGAACTGGGAAATCCCAAACCCCATATGTGTACAGTACCTTGCATGACTGGAGTGAGTCACTGGGAAATTCAGGGAATAATGGGTTCAAATCAGGAAGAATGAGCTCGAACTGTGGTCTTCTGCTTCTTGGTCAAGCAAGTCCAATTGGGCATGGATTTGCCTGTGGGCAGGAAGGATCTGCAGATCACTTTACAGAATCACTTTATCTCAGTCTGAATAGAAGTTTTGCTTTGATTATGATCCTTTCTTGCCCTCTTCCTCAAAAATTATATTTCTCCATAGCTTTACCCATAGCAACAAATGTCAGAGGAGCACTGGCCCTAGTGCTACACGATCTGTGCCCGTAAGAGAAACTCTTTCCCATACTCTGCTATCAGTTAAGTAATCACCAGTGTCTGATGACGAAGAGGCTGTGAAAGAGAAACTATGTGAGCAGGCAGGGAGCAGAGACTGCTGGACCGTGTCTTTTTCGGTGAAAGTACAGCTGGGATTTGCTTTGTTACAGCATGTTGGTGTTTTGAATTTGTGAATTGTTACTAGCAAAAAGTGCTTGAGCAAAGAAAGTGGCTTTCCAGGCAGCTGGAGGCTTGGGGATTAAGCTGAGAGAATTTCAAAATGAAATACAACTCTCTTGTTTCCCATAAGCGGGGTGGTATTTTGGCTGCGTGTTTCACTTGCTTCACGTATGACTTTTTTCAAATGCAGTGCAGTCACACTGTGTTTGTAACAGGCAGGCTTGTTTGGACGGGGAGGAAGGGACCTTCCAGTGAGAACTGGAGCTCAAAAGTGGGGTAATGGGAAGTAAATTCACAGGGAAAGCTGCAGGGATTTTCTTTGGTGTCAGATGAGAGGAGGATAAAGTCTGTTGAGTTACTCTATGGACTGATCCTCTGTGGTAGCAGTGGTTGGCCCAAAGGATTGGAAATTTGGATGAGGATTTGCAACTTGGATGGTTTTGCTCTCAGAGCCAAGTGACAGCACAGGTTAGAAGGCAGTATCTCCCTGGGGAAGTGTTAACAGTGCTCTGCCTTTTGCACCCTGAGTTTCTGAACCTGTCGTAGCCGAGTTCAGTGAAGCTGAGGTTGTCTCTTAGCATTTGTGTACCAACCTCCAGTCATAATGTCAGCTCTGAAATGCTTCTGGTCTAGCTGAAATACTGCTTCAGAAAGTGAGGCTTGGGCACATGGCTGGGCGTTCTTGGGGACACAAGTCAGACTGATGCCTGTTTGCCCTCCAAATGCTTAAATACAGGTACTTTGGAGAAAGCACCACCAGAGTTAAGCAAAAAGGGTGATTCCTCTGAGTGGTTTTCTTGTGAAAAATAAACATCAGGCAAGAGAAGAGGAAGATACAGAGGAAGTTGGCTGTGGTTTCATTAGTCTGGCTCAGGTAGAACAGCACAGGGTAGCACTGATGCAGGAGGGTTAGCACAATGAGCATTCTTGTACGGATTGGGAGAGATGGAAAGTGACATCAGTTGAGAAAGCAAACCTGATTCATATCTCAGAGAAGAAACAACACCAGCAATATAGTGAAAAGGATGCAAAAGCAAAACTTGAAGTTCATCTATTTTTCTACAGAATAATAGCCTGGAAGTGATGCTGAGTCAAAAGGGAAGTGCTCTGGTTTAGTGCAGTCTTTGCTGCTTTGTGCCACTGAGTTCAGTTCCCCCCCGCTGGCTCATGTGGCATTTTGTGAACTCTGGCACTATTACTGAGGTGTGAACACCCACCCCATGCTCCCTTGGGCTTTGCTATTGCAGCCTTGCTTCAAATTCCCTTTCTGTTGCTAAGTTAACATCAAGGGGCCGTAGCATCTGCGATTTAGTGCTTCAGGCTCGGATGTGGAGGTAATGATGCTCTGTGGGTCAGCTGAAGCCAGGTCCAGCTCTGAGCCCAACTGTTATGGATACATTTTTGGCTTTTGGAGCACAAGGGACTTATGTTTTTGTGCCTGGCTTTCATCAGCAGCCAGGAGTGAGATTGTGTGGGAGCAGCACGAGGGGAAGTGGTTGAATGTTAGGATACATTTATTCTCAGCAAGAGTGGTGATGCAGTGGCACAGCTGCCCAGGGAGTGGTGGGATCACCACCTGGGATCATCTCCCCGGAGGTGTTCCAGAACCATGGAGATGTGGCACTGAGGGATGTGGGCAGTGGGCATGGTGGGGGTGGGCTGGGTTGGACTTGGAGGATGTCTTTTCCAACTCTAATGATTCTATGATTCTATGAATGTGCTACACTTTAAATCCAACCCTATGGCCTCCCGACAGCCTTGAAGCCTGATCTAGAAGGAAAAGCCTCTTGTCCCATTTCTGACAGACAAAAGACAAGAAACACAAGTATTTCAGTTAGTTCCTTAGCTCTTTTGGCTTGCTTGTACAGCCAATATCTAGAGCAGTATTCAGTACCACGAGGTCATTGGCAGTGTAACTTAGTCCTCTCTCCTAGGAGGCAGCACACAGCTTTTTCTAGAGAGCAGAAAAGCTGCTCAGGAATGTTGTAGTGCAGATGGCACCAAGTCACTTAATTTTCAGTGGGAAAGAGGTATTGGGGCCCTTTCTCAACCACTTGGCCAACGTTCAGCTTGCTAATTAAAAAAGCCGCTCCAAACTTTCTGTAGGAGTTTGTCATTCCTTTGGTGCCCAGAGAAGTGAATATAAAGCTGCCTTAGGTCCCACTGTCACCTAATGTCAGAGCAGGCAGGGCCACAGGAGAATTTCCCACAATGTAGTGCTGGTGGCAGGTGTGTAATTGTTTGTGTGTGGCTCCAGAGGCGAGTTCTCTCCAGCTGGGGAGGGTAAAGCATGCAGATTGCTGGAAACGGGGCTAAATTCTGCCTCAAAACAAGAGGTTGACTTAGGGAGCATGGGTAGTCAGTTGTAGAAGTGCTTTGTGAATGTTGTTTTTTTATATTCATATATAGAAAGATGTTAAATAACAGTAGAAGAAGTGTGGGTATGTTACAGTTTTATTCTTCCCTAAATCTGCAAGTAGCGTTAGGCCAGGAAAAATCGAATGTTCTGTGTTCCTTTCTCTTTTTCCAGTGCAAATGAGCAATGTTTTTCTTTGTTTCAGTACAGTTGTGAGCGGTGACTCCAAATGAGATATAAATGTTATTTACTGTTATTTTTGTGTGTGTAAGAGTTAAATCCAGGAGTCCGTGGGGAGCACAGGTTGAGGATAATAATCTCCCACTGTTGTGAAGTAATTCTTAGGAGCTTCAGTTAACCCACATGCCCAGAGCACAGGGCAGGTCAGTCTGGCTGAATGCGGGATAACTGCTTCAGCAGAGCCCTTGGAGAGTTGGGCTGTGCTACAAGAGCTTGCTGAGAGAAAAGAAGATTGAGGAGAAACAAAACAAATACCCCCAGAGCACTTCACACAAGCATGGCAGCAGAAAGTGGGGACTGAGCTGAGCTACAGGAGGGGTGGACTGCATGGTGAGGGGATAACATTGTGAGCACCCAAAGTCTTGGTGAGCGTCCCTTTTGTGTGCGCTTTAGCTTATTTTCAGGAAGGTTTTCTGGTTGGTGAACACTCGTTGCTGAACCAGACTGGCCTCAAGCCTGTAAGTAACTTGAAAATGTCATTAATGTGGAGAGAAGGGAGAGGCCAGGGTTCTTGCAGCAGAAAGACTTAGAGGCAGATTTTAACATAATCTAAGCAAACAGCCTGCAGTGACAGAGGAGTGGAAAGAAAGAACTGGTTTTCAGACATCTGAGTGAAGAGATGTGCATGCTCCAAGCTGCCTGCTTTCCACAGCTGCTCCCTGAACATGGACACGGAGGATGAAATCTTCTGAACTGCTCTTAGGAGATATTCCTTCTCTTTATTCGCTGTGCTTGCTTGCAGTCCAACACACCTGGATGTTGGGAGGCCAGAACTAGTAGGAACTGTCATCAGCTCAGACAGCACAGTCGGTGCCTGAATCCTCCCTGCATGCTGCAGCAAGCAATGCATGACTCAGAGCATCTTTGCTGTAGTTGGCCTGGCACATCCAGGCACTACACATATGTGCTTCCCACTGCCTTTCTGCCTCGCCTTTTCCCTCAGCCCTGGGCAATCAGTTTAGCCGCAGCGTGAGCAAGGCCAGACCTTTGTGCTTGTGCTCCCCCATCCTCACCTAAATGCTGAGGAGATGTGAAACAAGGCAGCCAGGTGCCGCTTTCCATCATCTACCAGCGCTCCTTGTTGACTGGTGAGGTCCCGGAAGACTGGAGGCTTGCCAACGTGACTCCCATTTACAAGAAAGGTTGTAAGGAGGATCCGGGGAACTACAGGCCTGTTAGCCTGACCTCGGTTCCAGGGAAGGTTATGGAACAGATTGTCTTGAGGGAGATCATGCGGCATGTGCGGGATGGCCAGGGGATCAGGCCTAGCCAGCATGGGTTCATGAAAGGCAGGTCCTGTTTGACCAACCTGATCTCCTTTTATGATATAGTGACCCATCTGCTGGATGAGGGAAAGGCTGTTGATGTGGTCTACCTAGACTTCAGCAAAGCCTTTGACACTGTCTCCCACGGTATTCTCCTGCAGAAGCTGGCAGCCCGTGGCTTGGACGGGTACATTGTTGGATGGGTAAGGAACTGGCTGGAGGGCCGGGCTCAGAGAGTGGTGGTGAATGGAGTTAAATCCAGCTGGCGACCGGTCACGAGTGGTGTTCCCCAAGGGTCGGTACTGGGGCCTGTCCTCTTCAGTATCTTTATTGATGACTTGGATGAGGGCATTGAGTGCACCCTCAGTAAGTTCGCAGACGACACCAAATTGGCTGGGAGTGTGGATCTGCCTGGGGGTAGCGAGGCCCTGCAGAGGGATCTGGACAGGCTGGAGAGCTGGGCTGAAGCCAACGGGATGAGGTTCAACAAGACCAAATGCCGAATCCTGCACTTTGGCCACAACAACCCCAGGCAGCGCTATAGGCTTGGGGCGGAGTGGCTGGAGGACTGTGTGGAGGAAACGGACCTGGGGGTGTTGATTGATGCTCGGCTGAACATGAGCCGACAGTGTGCCCGGGTGGCCAAGAAGGCTAACGGCATCCTGGCTTGCATCAAAAACAGTGTTACTAGCAGGAATAGGGAGGTAATTGTCCCCCTGTACTCTGCACTGGTGAGGCCGCACCTTGAGTATTGTGTTCAGTTTTGGGCCCCTCATTGCAAGAAAGACATTGAGGCCCTGGAACGTGTTCAGAGGAGGGCTACGAAGCTGGTGAGGGGCCTGGAGCACAGGCCTTATGAGGAGCGGCTGAGGGAGCTGGGATTGTTCAGCCTGGAGAAGAGGAGGCTCAGGGGAGACCTTATAGCACTCTATAACTTCCTGAAGGGAGGTTGTGGTGAGCTAGGGGTCGGCCTTTTCTCTCGTGTACACAGTGATAGAACTAGAGGCAATGGTTTCAAACTGCGCCAGGGGAGATTCAGGCTGGACATTAGGAAATATTACTTCTCGGAAAGGGTGGTCAGGCATTGGAATGCACTGCCCAAGGAGGTGGTGGAGTCACCGAACATGGATGTGTTCAAGAGACGTTTGGATGTTGTGTTGAGGGATAGGATTTAGCTGGGGAGTATTGGTGATGGTTGGACTGGATGATCTTTTAGGTCTTTTCCAACCTTGATGATTCTGTGATTCTGTGATTCTGTGATGGTGTAATGTTACCCACATTTCTTGTTCTCTGCTGCACAGGGCACATGGCTCCTCTTTGCAGTTGCATCTTGCAGATCTGAGCTGGGCTCTTTCAAACAGACAGAAAAATGCATATAATCTGTTCCACATGCAGTGCTGGAATAGTCAGAATGAACCTGGTTTTGAATGAACCAGATGCTGGGAGTGTTTTTTAAACAAAGATTAAAAGGAAAAGGAACAACGCAGTGGTGGACTCACTGAAATCAAAGAGGGAGTGAGATGGGCTCATTGCTTTATCCTCAGAGCCAAGGAGCCAGCTAACAGAGGCAGATATTAAAAATGCCTTCAAATATTCCAATAAATTATTCTCCTTGGCATCCCTTCAGAGCTGGCCGGCTCCATAAATCCCTTTCACAGTTTGATTAAGCTTTGGCTGTCACACTCGGGCAGATATTTGAATCTCTGTGAAACTCTATGCCGGATCTGTGTAAACATTTTTTCTTTGTTTTGTTTTCAAAAATGCTTTCATCTTGCATTTCCTGGTTGGCTCTGGAGCCTCTGCAGGAAAAGCAGGACCCTGGAGCCGGTTGTTTCCCAAGCAAGAAGGAATTCTGCAGCTTTAAATGATCTCTTGTCTGAACCATTTATGCAGTAAGCATGCCGTGCGGTTAAGTGACAGGGCCCAGTCTTAATTCTTTTGCCTGAGCTGGCATCTCCATTACTGTAATGTCCTGTCCCTTTGCCATGTATAATTCTTAAAAAGCAATCAGTGTTCCCCAGTGATTTTAATCTCCTCTGTTGATTGATCACACCCCTTTCCAATGTGTTCCTCTTCCCTGCAGTAATGGCCTCATGCTTTTGAATAATTCACTGTGAAGGAAAGCTAATGCCATCCTTGTATAGCCTGCCAATGCCAAATTCATCTTGAAGTTGTCATCAGATCTTTTACCTTTCCTTTCTCAATAGGCTGAAATTGGCTTCTTATTTAAGCCCACAGCATGCAGGCCCTGATTTGCTTCACAACAAAAGCTCCTAACCCTGCCTATTGTTGGGGCAATTATGATTCATCCTTCTCTTTCCTGCCAGAGATTTAAAAAGAAAAAAAAAAAAAAAAAAAAGTGAAGCGGCAGTCATTGTGCCAACTTTCCACTTTTTCTTTTTTCTGCTTGCTCTTGGTGCATAGGAAGAGGCAATTCCTGTGGCCGAGCCTAAAAGTTGTGGCCTGGGCTGACTGCTCAGCTCTGCCACAGATAAACACAGTGATTATAGACCCTCAAGAGTGTTTTGGTGGAGTTCATGAAAATGTAATCTTGGGGAAGGGCCGAGAGTTCCCTTGAGAACCCGGCTGCCACCTGGACATGGGAATAACCACTCCTTACTTGCAGCTGGGGCCATCTTTGCCATGGAGAGCCAGTGCATGCAACTGGGGGGTCTCAGTGCTCCCCTTGGGGCCATAAATCTCCAATTGTCCCAGTTGTTCAGGGCTGTAGGTCTTTCTGTCCACTCATCCTCCCAGTGTTGACCTTTCTGACCCACTGTGTCTTTTCAGGAACTTTGAAATTAAAAGAATTGAAATATAACCACGACCATGAAAGTGTTCCTTTGAAGTATTTTCCTGTGATTTTTTTTTTCTTTTTTTTTTCCCCCTCCTAATTGGCCTTTACAGGTTTGTCTAGGGCACTTTAGTACCCTTTGTACTTGACCCTATGTAAATAGGCCACCCAGGGTTGTGTAATAAATTCCCAGCTCCTCTTGACAAGACTATCAGAAAAGGATTAATTGTTTTCCCATGCAACCCTAGGGAGATCTTAGAGCTGGTTAAAAGGAGAGTGGGATCATGCCCCTGTCTGTTAATGAGCGTGCTGCTCATTCCCTCTGCACGTTTGTGTTACCCTGATTGATGTATTGATTTAGTAATTGACCTGCCTATCCCCATGGTGTATCCATAATCCAATTGGGACACTTCAACAACAGCAGCTTGATATCAAAGCTCCAAGCAGTCCATACGGCGGGTGACCCATGTGGGAGCTGGGTTATGCCCATTCGTTCTCAAAACACAGGTTGATAGAGTGACATCTTGACTCAAACCTGTGTTGAATAATCTGATGACTAAAGTTAAGTTCTCTGTATTATTTATTAGATGAGTACCAAAGTCAGGAGTGTCTAAAATCACTAGCTATCATCAGAACCCAGTGTAAAGCTCCTGTGTCTAATGTGTGTGGCCTTTTCATTCTGCATTAGTGTGGATGAGTTAAATTGGGTGGGAGGAGGCAGGGAGGCAGATTTCAACACAGCAAGGAAGTTTGTAACTATTCAAGCATGATTATTTTTGGCCCTAGTCTCACTTAATGATAGTGAGCGAAGTTGAACCTCCAGGAAATGTGGAGCCAGGTGCGTCCATCCCGTGTGTGAGGTGCTCTGTCTACCTTAGTTCATTTAGGAGCAAGGCTGACAATTGATTTTTACCTCCCTTCCCATGCCTTTTTTTATCTGGAGAGGGAAATAACTGAGACTTCACATTGCGTCTTTATCTCTTCCTTCACTTCCCCTTTAAAATGCTCTCAGGGCAGTCTTGTACTGCAGCCTGGCACTGTGCTTACCAGACCTGTTTAGCACTGGAGGATTTCACCTGCTCACAGTTCTGTCACCAGGACCCCGTGTTGGGCTCATGGTGCCACGTGCACGTGTATCCCAGCTTACAGTGGATTGCAGTGGTGCAAGTCATGGCTTTTAGCAATTGATCCTGCTGTGTGCAGGGTGCAAAGCTGAAATGTTGCATGGCCATTAGTGGCTGCTGTCAGAGCAAATCCTTGGTGTAAAATTGAGGCAGCACTCGAGAGTGGTCAGTGGGACCAGGCTGTGGTATGACAGCAATGGAGGGTGGTAGGAGTCTTGCCCAAGAGAGCAGAATGCAAGGCTGGCTCAAAAGAGCAGCTTTTCATTTAAGAATAAAAGAAGAAATTAAAAAGTCTCTGTGCTATACTAAAACCTCTTGACTTCCAGTCATTAAAAATAATACAGATGTTGACAACTGGAGCTATAGAGACATCTTTCTTCTCTTTGTTAGAGGTGGATGAGGGGTAGTGAAACCCCAGACTGCAGCTCTGTTTGCCTTACATAATGGACAACCAAACTGTTTTCAGCAACTGCAGCGTTCCAGGAGATTCATGGAGAGAAGCCTTAATTAGAGTAATTGCTCTATTTATGTAACGATTCCCTTTTGTCTGAGATCAAATGGATCTTTGAGAAATCTTATTTCCTTTCAAGATAATTTCTGCCCTGTTAGTTCGGCGTATGAATCCTAATGAACACGAGTATGTTCTGTATCTTGCAATCTCCCCGCTGTCCCTCATTACTAGAGGGGAGACCGTGGGGCTTTAACCTTCTCTGCTGCTGGTCTGCACTTGGATAGCAACACAAGGAGCACCAACAGGCAGGAAAAGTTAATGCTGTGAACTGGCAAATCTTTCTTGCCTCTAACAGCTTGGGATTGTTGATTGTGTGTGCACAATCCTGAAGAAATCAACTAAAAATCTGCTTTTACACAGGTGGATAGTGATAGGATGAGAGGGGAGGTGGTTTTGAACTAAAAGAGGGGAGTTTTAGGTTAGATATTGGGGAAATTTTTCAGTCTGAGGGCAGTTAGGCACTGTCACTGCTGCCCAGAACTGGGGGTGCCCCATCCCTGGAGGGGCCCGAGGCCACAGATGGGGGCCCTGGGCAGCCTGGGCTGGTGCCTGATGTAGTAGCTGGCAACCCTGCCTGCGTCAGCAGGGGTTGGAACTGGATGATCTTTGTGGTCCCTTCCAACCCAAGACTTTCTGTGGTTCTGCAATCCTGTATTTCTCTAAAGAAGATTTTGAGGCAAATGGAAGTTGTGGTGAGGAGGTGGGACTAAAGATCTGCTCTCATATCCATGGCAGGCTGCCCTGGGCTCAACAAAGCGAAGCAGGAGTTCCTCTGGTTCTGTCCTGCCAGTCTGCAAGATGGGGAATACTGTGGGCTTGCATTTAACAGATGCATTGCTCGGGGGCAGTGCTTTCTCTTTCAAGGTGAATGCACTCTGCCAAGTGCAACAGAGTGCTGGGGGGAGCTGGCACATTCAAGATGTTCTTTGACACAAGAAATAACAATGGACTTCTCTTCCAGATCACTGATAGTGTGAAAGGAATGATTGTATTCTTGTAGCATTTCTTCTGTGGAGGAGTCTGGGTTTGTTACTGCTTTCTTAGAACATAAAGGAACTTCATGTAATCTATTCACCATAATATTACTCACAGCATGAGTTATCCTGATGCAAGTAGCACACGAATTACATAAAAACCTGTCAGAATGTCACTATTGAGAGAGGGAACCTGTAAATTCTAGGAAATGAGCACCTACAAACATCTGCCTTGTACAAACATCCCCTCACAGACCTCCAAGCCATTGCACTCATTTACACACGCTGCCTCTTGAGACAGGAGCTGCAGCACAGCACGTGGGCAGTGCTGGACAAGCACAGTACAGCCCTGTCCTGCAGCTGGGGGACTCCAACCCTTCCCGGCATGGTCCCAGCAATGTGGGTCCCTGTGGCCCGGCAGCCGCCGCACTCCCTCACCTGCCATGGGCTGAGCTCCCAGGGCTGACGCAGATTTTTCCCACTGCTTGGAGCTGCTGTTTCTGCATTTTTTCCTTGTAACTTCACACGAGGGCTAATCTCCACCTCTTCACTTCTTGTCGTGACTTGCTGCATTTTCTTTCAGTAAATGTTTTTCAAATGGTTTCATGAAGTCATGTTTTTGGCTCTTTCCTGCTGCTGGATTTGGCTGTGCTGTTGCTGAGGGGTTGGCTGAGGTCAGTGAGAGCCCTGCTCCAGTCTGCCCTTAGGGACCCAGCCCAGGGGTGCTCTTTGCACTCCCTGTGGCTGGATGTGATCGTAGCCAAGGCCTGGTGGCCAAGTTCAAGTTGAACACTGGTTGACTTACTATTGATTTTGCTGGGAGGCCTTCTTATTTTTGGTGATGACGTGTTTCTTTTTGCTAAGGACCATTGCTAGTTTGCTTTGGTGGTGTTACTGTTGGACTTTTCTGTGTTTCTTCATTGGACTTAGCACACCAGAGGGTAACATTCATTATGGATTTTGGATAATTAGAGATAATAAACACTGGGAGATTACATTTTGCCATGAAAAACTTTCTGCAGAACATCTTCTTTCACCACCTGCAAAAACACTGGAGAATTGTACTTGGAAGGACACTCAGGACTACCCAACCTGAGCCTAGCTGTGAAACAGGAGTCTGACCCTGGCCTTCCTGTGGATGCCAGGAGCAGCCAACACTTTGTAAGGCTTTTTCCAGCCCCAGAGCCTGGCTGTTTCTGAATACAGTAAAGGTGAGCTGCACTTCCAAGAAGCTTTCCGCTGCACAGTCTGCCTTGGATAGAGGGCATCATCTGTGCTCTGGGCACACAGCTCTACCTGTCCTTCTGCTGATTGCTTCAAAGGTGCTGCTTATGTGGTCAGAGCTGTGGGTACTTATTTCAGAGATGAAAGCCGGGCTCGTCATTAAGTTCCTCAGAAACCCCTAGTTCTTTGTTTGCTGTGCTCTAAATGCCATCAGATACCAGAGCCATTTTGAGACAGGCCTTCAGATACTGCCCTATTGCAGCAGAGAAATGTCAGTGTTGCCTCAGGTAGAGAGAGAGAAGAATTTGTAGACTTTAAGCTCTGGGAGGTCATTGTATTCTTCCTTCTTTCTGACCTCCTGCATAATGCAAACTGCATCATCCAGTTTTTTGTCAGTGCAGTAATTTCTGGTGAATTCAGGTAGGGTTTGAGTGGATTAGCTGTATGTTCTAGTGGAAACTAACTTCAATAATGCCATATATTAATTTATATCTCTCATACAAGACAGCAGGTGCAAAACCAGTGCTCTTTCTGTTGGAGTCATGGTTTGCACATCTGATTTTCAGCTCAATTGTCTGATAAGGACTGGAGTTGCTTCCCAGATAAGACAGCCCAACCTTTGCCAGGCTGCTGAGACAGGCCTGCTGCTTCCAGAATTCACCTGGACATTTCATGTAAGGGAAGAGCAGCAATGGCTGATATCAGTTTTGTTGTCACAGCAGCTGGATGTGGAGGTATATGTACATTCACAGGCTGAGTGATCTGACAGGGAGCTGTGGCTGCCTGGAGACAGGAGTGTGTTTCACACCCTGCTTGCTGACTCGAGGAGGCAACATTTTCAGTGCCAGTTCCCATGCACCGATGCAGTCAATAGGGCTCAGCACAGTGTGCAGTACATTTATTAGGGTTGGAAGTTATCCTTTGAAATTATATCCCACCCTTTTGTGGAAGCAGATTGTTAGAATTTGACTCCCATGAAAGAGAAGCCTCTCCATGCTACATTGATACTCCTTATAAGAGTACATGGTATATATTCACTCCACTAGCTCACTTCAGAGGGTTGCACTATCTGAGAAGCTATTGGGAGTTTTAAAAACCTTGCCAAATCTTTTGGGTGCTGGAAGCAGCAGCACTGAGCGTGTGCCTGGTGGCTGGGGATTGTGCTGCTTGTCCATGTATCCCATCCATCAGCTTACTGCTTTTGTGGTGAGGATTAATTCAGAGTGTTTCTGCAGCAACTCAGCATCACTCTCAGCAGCCAGTGAGGAGAACATGTTCCAGCAGCGGGTGAGTTTGAAGTGTTCATTCACCTCCTGCCTTCTCTGTACAACAGACATGGAGCAGATGGAGCCTAGAGTTGCCTGATGCTTGATGTCAGCTGAGGTTTCTCAATACATGGGTTGAGCGCACAAACTAGAGCTAGCTGGTTAGCTCTAAACAGTCTTTGTTTTGACTCTTTTGTTTTTGTTTTTTTTTCAGAGCCCAAAACAGCCCACCTCAAGGAATGGCACTTGGCTAATCCTTATCCTAACAAAAGGGGTGTTTTAAGCAGGAAGGAATGCATTTACATTGGCTCTCTGCTTGTTGCATGGGATGCCTTTGCTTGGTGCAATTTTGGCATCATTTTGAACAAAGCAAGCAAATAGGAATGTAAACACACTTTTATATCCCAAGGCCCTGAACTGGTCTGGGAATGAGCAGTCCAGTTTAGGTTTTGGTCTCTTATGGTTGTGCGTGAATGGGAACCTGAGAAAAATATGTTAACTTTTCAGGGATTAAGTCTTACATGATTTTACCTTACACACATTTAGCAAAAGCTTCCTGGCATAATGTTGCCAATGGTAGGTCGGGAGCCAGGAGATAAGGGCCTTATTCCCAGCTCTTTGCTTTGTCTTTTGGACTCTTCCAGTCATTACCACTCCCAGAAACAGCGAACTCTGATCTTGTTTGAGCTTTCTAGATGTTCCAGCAATGCAAATCAGAGCTAGTGAGGCAAAGATATCCATCTGTGGGGACAAAGATCTGGGCAGGGAATTTCTAGAGAAATATGGGCTTACCAGGAGATTTCTGGCATGTTTTTTCAAACCAGAGAACTTTAGTTAAAGACTTGCAAAGGCTTGTTTGAACCAAGTCTCTTGAGAGATTTTGGTTGGACCTATTTCTGGTTTGGAAACCAAAATACTGTCTGGAGATCAGAATTACACAGAAATTTTGGGCCAGAGTCCCTTGGGATGCAAATTGTGTTTGGTTTCTGTTGGTAGGAAGGGACAAAAACATATTGAAAGGGTCAGGGAAAAACAGAAGTTGTACTGCCCCTTTGGCTTGGCCCTGAAAAAGCTGCGTGAGTGAAGAATCCAAGGAGAGCACATGGATGCCCCAGCTGGAGAGAGCCATGCTGGTTTGCTCCTGTCCTGGTGATGGCTCTTACAACTTAGATGTTCTCAGCTGTGCTTGTATTGATGGTTTGGGGTGGGATGGTGCAAAACAGCTCTGCCATAGGGAATGCAGCAGTAGTACCTGTCCTGAGAGGTGTCAGAATGGGGGGAGGTCACATTGGAGCTGGGCTTTTGTGCCAGTTTATCAGATTCCGGGGTCCTGCGAGGTCTCTGAGCTGCAGATATTCCCTCATCTTTGGCTCTGAAGGCCCCCCCAGACAGAGCACTCGGGAGTACTCTTGCAGTCTTCTTTCTTCTCCCTGTCTCTCTGGGCATGGAATGACCAGACTTTTTATCCTCTCAATCTGTTGAAAAGCTCCTGCAGTCAGAAACAAGTTGGCTTCTTGCTGCATCTCCCCTTCTTTTCATTTCCTCACAGCCCAGATGCAGCAGACTTGGTCATTCCCAAAACAGTGACCGATTGTCTGGTTTGGCTGGTTCAGCTATTTGCTAAACATAATGCTCTTTCATCTTCGAGGAAACCGTCTGGACACCTCCACCAGCGTGGGGCTTGCTTTATGTCGCTGTTTCAATAGGCAAATAAAAGCAGCTATTTTCCCAGCTTAAACATAACCTGGTTTCTCCTGCAAATTAGAAATACTTGAGGGGAAGGAAAAGATTGTGTGTTACTGAGTTTTTAAGAACTATAATCCTAAGTTAACAAGCACACTAGCTCTTTTCCTGCCTTGGGAAAGGATTCTTCTCCTCCCCCAATATTTCCCTTCCCCTTAAATATCTGAAGCACTCACACTTCATCATTCTTGTTGGGACCTAACGAGGGCAGCCATCAATGCCCTCTCACACTGTGTGCACGGTCAATGGCTTTCCTATTGCTCCTTGGGCAAATCAGGGCTCTTTGGCTGAAATTTCAGATTTCTTTTCACTAGTAGCAGAGTAAAGTGTGTTACAAAAAGGAAACCCTCTTTTGGAGTTTCACCGTGGAGAGGAGGAGACAGTCACCTGTAAGTATTCATCTGCTCAAGGTTTTGGGAACTCTGAAAGCCAGTGCCTCACTGTGTTTTTTCTGTTTCCTAAGATGACAGGAAGGAAAGCGTAGGCTTCTGGCTGCGCTTCAGTGGGCTGAGACTTAGGAAAAAGACACAGCTCAGGACAGGCTCTCATCCAAAGCCTGGCTGGTGGGTGAACAGCATTGAGTGAGAGCTTGTATTCATCAGAATTTAATACAAAAATAAATAATACCCCAGACACTGTGTAACTTCTACAACGTTGCAAGTGATGCACTTCAACTTTCTTTTCTTGTTGTGGTTACCAAGGTTTTGACTGAAATAATAAGAGACCAGGGAGAAATACACCCAGATTTCTTCCTCTAGAGAATGAGTCAAGTTCCTTGCATGCAGTTGCAGTAGAATGAAATTGAGAAGTCTGGCCAGCAACTGGGTTCAACAGGAAAGCTGAGGACAAGCTTTTGTGTCACTGCTAATAGGTCTTTCTCCCTTGGCCCTGCCGGGCAGGAGGAAACAAACAGCCCTTTTTGTTTTGCAGTTCATGACGAAGAACCCCAGCATGCGGCTGGGCAGCACAGCATTGGGTGGTGAGAGCGCGATCCTGCGGCACCCCTACTTCAAAGAGCTGGACTGGGAGCTGCTGAACCAGCGCCAGATGGAGCCACCATTCAGACCCCGAATTGTATGTGGGAAGGAGGGGTGGGGGAAAGAAAAGGGCCTGTTTTTGTTTTGTCTCTTCTGGGGTTTTTAAACAGGTTTATTGCTGTGACATCCAAAAGGCGGAGGAGGAAATGCAGCCTTGACTTGAAAGCTCTGGTCTGGGAAGCAGGAGGTGAGGTCTCTGGTCTTGGCTTGGCTGCTGGTTAGACAAATGACATTGTCCAGATTGCTTTTCCTCTTCTGCTGGATTTTCAAAGTCAGCTCAGTGCCAAAAGAGGCAGGTTTGTAAAAAAGCAGGTGCTGCAGGTCAGGCACTTAGCTACCCTTTGCCTTGCCCACGTGTAAAACAGAGTAAGTAATCCTCATTCTACCTGCTCCACCACCAGTGCTGCCCATTTTCCCAGTGGTGCCACATGTCGAAAATGATGCTCTGTGTTGTTCTTCCCTGTGGAGAGACTTTCCAGGGTCCTCTCTATGGCTTCACTGCCTTTGAAGTTATTGGTTAGGCTGGCTGTGTCTCATGCTGTGGTCACACTGCTAACTCTTAACAGCAGTGGGCAGCTTGGTCCTGTTCTACAGAGCTCAATGGGTGCAGGATAAGGCATCCTGGCAAACTGCAGCAGTACAGGGTCAGCCACTTGATTGTTTTTTTAATGTTAGTCAAAGACTAAGGGATCCTCCTTAGTGCATCCATGATCTGGGCCAAACCTGAAAACATTAGACTTAAGTGTCAATAAAACATCTTGTTCTGGATGCAGGGAAAACACATGCCTTGTGAAAATGTGTCACAAACCCAATTTGTGTGTGTACACTGTAAACAGTCCCACTTTGGTGAAGCTAGGAGTCCAACACCTGAAGTCAAGCCATCTGTCTTCCTGCTACCTCATAATTCATTATCTTGTAAGTTTAATGACTGCATGTAGAGTGTACCCCCCAGCAAGCCCAGCTGAGACACTGCAGATGAGGAAGGACTGTGTGGAGTCAGCTAATTGGGAACACAGCTGATGGACCATTTTGAATGGCTTGATCTTTGCTAACACTGGAGGAAAGGGACTGATTTGTGTGCCCTGTCCTTTTGCATCAGGGCAGGCAACCCTTCAGCAGCATTATCAGTTAAATCAGTGAGAGGTTTGCTTGTCAAAAGCCTGCAAAGACTCTAAAAGGCTTTACACTGTAAGAGGCTCTGAGGGGCACTCGGCTGCTCCCAGTACAGACCCAGAAAAATCTCTGTAAGCTTTGTTGAGGTAACGGTTCATTGCACTAAAGACTGGACTAAAGATGCAAAGCGAGTATCAAGCTGATGATGCATACTTGTGACATCTCTTTCCTTTGTCTTTTCCGTTTGACAGAAATCCAAAGATGACGTGAGCAACTTTGATCCCGATTTTATAAAAGAGGAGCCCATTCTGACTCCCATTGAAGAAGGAATTCTTCCAATGATAAACCAGGATGAATTTAGAAACTTTTCATTCACAAGCCCAGAACTGCAGCAATAGCTACAACTCTGAGAAAGAGCTGCTTAGAGGACTGGGGGGGAATGAAATGAAAACCAGGTTTACCAGAAATTTCATTCTCAAAGAGTAACAGTGCACTGACTTTACATGATACAGAAGCACCACTGTCAACATTAACTTAATGTGAAATCAAAAACCTTCCTGTATTTGTAGGATTTATTCAGCTCTTGGATCAAATATTGACAGGGTGGAACAAATGTGATATTGTAAATAGCGCTGCAGACGGAGAATTGGATGCTGAGCTACTTGGCTCAGCCTGAATGTCATCGCTTGCAGCGAATTCAAGGAGTTGACAGGAGCACGAAACAAGTGTCTTGCAGCTCTGAGCCAAACAGACTTGTAATAATTCTGATTGTTTGCAAGGCTGTTTTGTGGAGTCCCAGCACTGTCCAGCATTTGAGAGCCATGATCCAGCATCCCGTGGCCTGATTGAACCAGATATTCCTGCTGACTTTACCCGTTTCTGAAGTATTTATTTCTTTCCGAAGGACAAGTGACTCTCTTTGCTGCTGTTTGGGTTTGCAAGTGAAATATTTCATTGTGCTAACTGGCAGAAGGAAAAAAACAAGTGCCCTGTGCCCACACAGATTGTTCCAAATCAAAGGGAAGTCACATGCTCGTTGTGTTCTACCGTTTGTGCGATATGAAAAGTTTCAGTGTTGCATTCTGTGAAATGCCTTTTTACGTCATGCATCTTCAATGCTCCATTCTTTGCCTCCCAGCTGTTTTCAACTATAATGTAACCAGTAAAACCTTACTGTTTATTTAGGCCCATTCTATTTAATTATGCTATACAGAGCCCCTTTTGTGGGTTTAGTGCCTCATTAAATTTTTGATCCAAAGTGGTATTGCTAATTTCTAGCATTATTGTGATGGGAGCTGTGAAGCTGGGAAATCCCTCGAAGTTGCTGACCAGTAAAAGGATGACTTTCTCCTAAGAGTATGATAAGCCTTATCTGAGAAAAGGGTGACTTGGTTTGGCTTAGATTTAAGGGCTTATTACTCACAGAGACACTTCTTTTCAATTGCAGCCTCAAGCCTCTGCCAGGCAGATGGAGGCAAGTTTTTAGTGCTGTTTGTGAAAACCAGACAGAAGTCAGACTGAGATATTTCTGTGATTTCCCTGCTCCTCTGAGAGTTGAATGATTTTCCTATAGCTCTGTGGTACAGCTTTGCATTCTGTGCTAGGCTTGAAGCTGTTATGTCAGTATTATAACCTCTTTTTGGGCTGACGAATTACAGGAGAAGGATTTCAACCTTATGTTGAAAGGGCATTTACTTTATTTTTCCTTACTTTTTTTACTTAATTTTTTTTTACTTCTATCCCTAAACCATCCACTGAACTGTTCGGCAGGTGCAGTATAGGTTTGTTACCTTTGGACTTTTTTTGCCTTTGTGTTTGTGTATTGTACCACACCTCCCTCCTTATTTCCTGCATTTTCTCTATAATCTAAGGATGACTTGCTCCTCTGGTCTCCTTCCTTCTGTGGACATATTCTGTGGATGTATTGCGTCCAGCCAGGCTCTCAGGCCTTTGCTGGTCTGTAGGTAGCTGGCTTCATCAAAGTGGGGCCAGAGAGGAGAAAGGACAGATGTGTGTGAAAGAAAGAAGAGCAGATATCCAGAAAACTAATCCAAGAGCCAGCTGTGCAAGCTAGCTTGAGTTGCTTTCTTATATAGGAAGAAGTGGTACAGGAGTGAATACATTTGTGTGAAGGGGTCGCTGTGGCATCTCACTGACGTGTGTTAAGCACAGTGTTTGGTGCAAATGCAACCCTAAGTAGCCCCAGCATTACTAACTGCAGCATTGCTGGCTTCCCAGGGGTAGTTGCAGCAAATGTGACCATTGAGACTGGATGCGCCAAAACTTTTGATGCAACCTTTTATGAATTTTGTGACCATTTTTTGATTCACTCTCTGTTAAGGATTATGAATGAGCCATCTTTCCCTGGAGATCAGTGCAGGAGGTGGTTTTACCAACATGTTCGTGACATCCCAAGTTTTCATTGGTTGTGCTTTTCTTGGGGCTTGGGATACCTCCTGGAATGATTCCTCTTGGAGGAGCTGGTGTTGTCTTCAGCATCCAAACATTTGATCCTATCTCCACAACCACAGGGTCCAAGCAGCTCTGCTTATACTAGAGATGGCACAAAGCATGTGGAAGTTGCACCTTTGGAGAATTGTGTTGGGAAAACAGATCCCTCCCCAACCAATCCATCCTGAAAGCTTGGGGGATGGAAACTAGGACACTTCTGTAGGTGTGCTGTTGTGATTTGTGTGAAGTGTAAATTCATACAAGCTTGAAGCTTGTAGGTCACTGGAAGATGTAAAATGGCATCTGAGGCCATCCTACAGAGCAGGAAGAGCTCCTGCCCTGGCCAGCCAGTGACTGCTCTGGCCTAAAGGTTTTTGACTTGATGGGGCAGGGATGAAATATCAAAGGAAGTTTTTCCCCAGCTTCACTTCTCATTGATTTCCAGTGCTGTCAGGGTCACTCCACCCTACCCTTAACCTCATTGGACAGCATGTTGGGACTAGAAGTCTCATGTTCTGCTATAGTGCCTTTGATTTTCACAATTTCACCTGGATCTTGCTTCACTATTCGGGGTAGCTTTTCCCTTCCATTGCCTGCCTGTTTATGTAATGACTTCAGCGACTCGAGTCAGCAGATCTTGAGTCAGCCACATTTGGCTGAGATCCGTGAACTCTGTTGTACTTTTACGAGTAGCTGCCATTTCAACTGTGCTCCCTCCAAACTCTGTCAGCAGCACAGATGAAGATCAGCTCATTTAAAAGTATCTGTGCGATAGAGCTGCTTTTGAAAAAGCTAAATTAATGTTTACACTGCTGTTGAGTATGTAAAGAAATGTTGATTTTTAAAACAAAGCAGGAAGGGGGAAAAAAGAGCTTTTCCATGAGCTAGCCTGCCAGCTCTTCTGGCTTCATTGCTTGCAAGATGGTTTTAGCCTATTAATTTGGTTCTGGCTTCAGAAGCGTAAGCTGGCAGACACAGGTTGCAAGGTTTAAAGCATAAAATGCTTGTATTTGCTCCAGTGTGAAAACTGGCAATAGAGCAAACTGTAATTAGTTCCCATTGCACTGCTTTTAGTGCTTGCATGAAAAGGGAAGGTCCCTTTGATGTCTCGAAATTTGTCTTCTGTGCAATCCTTTCATTTTCAAAGCGGTTGATGAAATTTAGCTATAAAAGTCAATGGCCTACATCTCATTTGAGGCCTTTGAAAGTTGAGGGTAAGAAGCAGATGGTATAGAATGAATAGATTAAAATCATCTTGCATCTACTTACACTGGCTGTGCTGCCAAAGACATCATTTTTAATACCACTACTTGATAGGCAGTGGGAAAAAAAATCTCACTATACTCCAAGTGCCTAAGGGATTTTAATGTAAAAAAAATTCAATTCTAACTGCTGGATAAAGATGTTTTGTGTGCATTCTCAAAGGCTGGCACAGGTTCCTTTTTCTTTGTGAAGTCCTAAATGAGAGTTAATGGTCTTAAGTTGCACCAGGAGGAGAGATTCGGGTTGGACATCAGGAAATATTTCTTCTCAGAAAGAGGGCTAATGCAGTGCCACAGCTGCACAGGGAGTGGTGGGATCACCATCCCTGGAGGTGTTCAAGATCTGCGGTGATGTGGCACTGAGGGACATGGGCAGTGGGCATGGTGGGGGGGTGATGGCTGGACTAGATCTTCGAGGTCTTTTCCAACCTTAATGATTCTGTGAAATGGTTTGCTGATGGTATTTTTACTTGAAGCTGTGCATTCCTTCTGCAGAAGTGCTGTTTCTCTGGCTGGATAGGAGATAGGCTTCAGTGCCTGCAGTATGAGGACTTGGTTAGCCAGAGCCAAGAGAAGTGAAGGGGAAAATGTGTCTGGGGCCATCCACTCTATCCTAGCCAGTAAGAAGAGAACTGTTGGTTCGTTCAGCAGTGTGTAATCATGACATATCTGCTCCTCCCCAGGGAGCCATTTCACAGCTTTTACAGCTCTTGCTGTTAAGTAAATTTCCTGATATTTGGAAATGACATGAATGAGATAAAAATCTGTCTTATCATGCAATTGGGTTTCTTATTGGAAGCTGCAAGTAAGGCTTTGTATTACTAAATAGATACAAGGCTGCCAAACCCCAGCATTCAGAAATGATGAGTCAGGTGTTCTGAAAATCACAGCTCATTCAGAAGTCAAGAGCTTTCCAAAATAATAAATGTCAAAATCTTTTCCTTTTCATTTTTTTAACATCTGGATTATGAATATTTCAGATTCTGACTTGCAGTTCTCCACATCAATAGGTGGAATGTGTTGTAATCACATTTTTTTTAGATGAAAGCTGGAGTCTGTGAATTGATGAGAATCCGGGCATTGGATCTTGGAGAGAAATGCCAGATACCAAAAGACGAGTGATAAAACCTCAAGAACAGAAGACGTGATGGGTTTTACATATTTTTCTGCCTCTTCCTATTCTTTCTGTATGGTCACCACTTTGTGGTCCCTTGCCTTCCTGTCTCCAAACCCATTTAGCAACATAGACTCAGGAGTGAG
>JAPSGF010000001.1:51196543-51288619 GCA_035772895.1 Perdix hodgsoniae | reverse complement strand
CGCCGCCCGCCCACCGCCGCCGCCGCCGCCGCCCGCACCTCCCCGTCCCCGTCCGGCGCAGGCCCGCGGCGCCCGCCCCGATGCTGTGAGGCCGCGCGGCCCCAAACCCGGCCCCTCGCCGCCATCTCCGCGCCCCTCGGCGGCCATTGGAGCCGCTCCGCCTCGGATCGAGCGAGCAGCAGCCGGCCGCCGCCATGGACAGCCCCGGCGGCGTCACCGACAAGAAGAGGTACGGAGCCGGGCCCCCTCCTCTCCTCTCTCCCCTCCTCCCCTCTTTCTCTCCTTCCTCTCCCCGCGCTTTCAGCCCGCGGCGCGCTCCGCTCTTTCATTCCTCCTCCTCCTCCTCGTCCTCCCGCCCGCCGTCCACGTCGCCATTTTGTCGGCGGGGGGAGCGGGCCGGGCCCGCGGCCCCGCGATGCCGGCGGGTCCCCGTGTGCCGGGAGGGGATGGGAGCGTCGTATCCGTAGGGCCGGCGGCGGGAGGCAGAAAGCACCGGGCTGGGCGCACGCGTTCAACCGGAGGATGCGCGCCGTGCGCTCGGTTGTCCCCGGGCTGCGCCTGTTCCCGAAGGGAGGCGGGAGGGAGGGATGGACGGACGGACTGCGGCTCGCGGGAGGCGTTTCGTCTCCCGCTGTGCTCCGGTTTTTGTTCGGGAAGGGCCGAGTTCGGCGTCGGGAGCTTGAGAGAAGCGTGGCGGTGGGGGAGGCGGCCGCCGAACAATGTGAGTTGGGGAGGATGAATAATTCACCGAGGGTGGTGAGCTGGAATTAGAGAGAGCGGGCGGCGGGGGGGAAGTAAGGGCCGCGGAGCTTTTGTTGCGCGGCGAAGTTCTGGAGTCGGGGCGCTCCGGTGCCGGGATCTTCCGACGGGGCGATGCGCCGTGCGGAGCGGCGCCGTCTGCGAGGAGGCAGCGTTTGGCTGTGCTGATGGCGGGGCCTTTTTTGAGACGGGCCGTCTCTGCGCTGCTGCTGCTCGACGAGGGTCTGCCGGGATACAGCGGGCGGTGTGGGGAAGCGGGGCTGGGGAGGAGTCGGCTGGCTGTGAAAATGGATGGTGGAGCTTTGTGCTGAGCTGCGGACGCGGAGCGTGGGGCTGGGAAGGCTCTGCTCCTGTCCTGTACCTCCAGGGCTGTGCCATCTCCGTGCGAATGCCACCGGGATGGACGAGCCGAGCCTTTCGGCCCATTGAAATAGCTACAGCGAGGCACCACATTGTTTGTTTTTTTTTTTTTTTTGTTTCTTATTCCGTGCTATCGAGAAACCTCAGAAAATCGTGGCAGCGGGGATTGTTCTGTGCTTTGGCCTCGGTTGGTGGCAGCTCTAGAGAGGGGCTTTGAGACGTTCAGCTTTTCTCTGTTGCTATTTTTCTTTGTCCTCGAGCATTTGTTATTCTTCACTTACTATTCTGCCTCTCCTTGGTACTTTTAATTTATTTATTTCTTGCAATCTCCTTATCCTGGAAGTAATCTGCTTTCTTCAGAATGCAAGAATCAGTATGCGTGGCTTATCCTACCCTCCCTTAAAGGGAGGGCTTAAAGAAGGAGCACTCGTTGTCTCGTGCTTCCCATAGACAGAGCTCAAGGTTGAGAATGTTTCTTATCAAGTAATGAGGAGTACTGAGGTTACCTCTGTTGCAGGGTATGCTTGAATTTAAAACATAAAGCTGGGGCTGTGCTATGCTCATCCTGGGGCTGTGAGCCTGCTGTTGAGCAAAGATAGCAAAGTGAGAAAGGAAGGATGTGAGCTCAGCAGAGAACTTGCTGTAAATCTCAAGCGTTGCTCAAGAGCCTGGGTTGGTGTAGAAGGGTTTAGGTTTGGCAGCGTCCTTGTTTGGAGTACCTGTAAGGAGAGCCCCCTCTGTCCTGTCTTTTGATGGCAAGGCTTGGATTGCAGATGTAGCACACTTTGCTTTCAGCATGTGTTCGGGTAGTTTGGTGCCTTGCTTGCATTTGGGTGTTATCTCTCAGTAGTTAGTGAAGCTTATTGTTTGTTAATGGTGTGCTGTGAGATGCAGAAGTCAGGAATTTTGACCCTGTGCGTCCCTAGTTCTTACATAAGTGAAATTCGGTCATCACGGTAACTGGAAGCAGATTCACTTATGGCTTTGTGGCATGCATTCCTTCCTGTAGTTCCAAACTTTGGTCTCTCTTGATTTCTTAAGGAATCTTGAACTCCCCTCCCCCGTCCCCCATGCCATTATGCGTTGACAGTTACTTGGATTTTAGCAATTCCTCAGTAATTGGAGCATTTTTATGTGCTTCTCATAGTTTCCCCTTCTTGTTGCAAGGGCTCAGTTTGTCTCAGTGTACAGAGTGAGTATAACTGTGTTCTCTTGAGCTTTGTTTGCTTATCTCTACCATTTTATTCAGGTTTAGAAGCATGGTGACTTTCAGGGACGGGATTTAGCAGAGGGTTGTTAGGGTAGTATGGTTAGGTCGTGGTTGGACTTGGTGATCTTGAAGGTCTTTTCCAACCTGAACAATTCTGTGATTCCATATTCTTTAAGCAAATCCCTTGTTCGGGTGGCTCAAGCTGGGACAAGCTTTCCCTCTGTTCTGCAGTGTGACACTTAGTTATTAGGAGAGTGATTCTCATGAGCTTTTAAGTACATGCGCCACTTGGGTTACTAGTTACTTAAAAACAGTCTTGGTGACAAGCAGGTTTTTGAACAGTATTCTGTTGAGAGCTCTGGGTCTTCAGGTGGTATAGAAGGGTATGATGTAGGGTAGTGAGGTGGGAATCTGAAAAGCTGATTGAGCTTTTCAGTTTCTTGTAGTTGGGACTTGTATCATCTGGCATCTCAGGGGTTGATTGGAAAAAGCAAAGTTTTTCTGTCGTATCTCTGCCACTGAGGTCAGAGCTCACTTTGCCCGAGGTGCCCACTTTGGTGCTGCTGGCTCTGATCCTTAAACCCATGTGGGGTTGTGAGGATTTTTGTGTGCTGCTGCTTTCTGTGTGTTTCTTTCAGTGCCGGTGGAATTGAGCCATCGTTAATGGAGTTGAAAGCTAATACAAAAACCTTTTGTACCTATGATAACTGTGCCTTTCTGTGCTGGATGAAGAGGAGAAAACTTTTTCAGTCTTCCATAGAACCTCCCTGCAGGTATGGGGAGGGCAGAGCGGTCCATGGATTACATAAAGTGGCTGTTACAGCTTTCAGGGTTTTTCTGGATTGTTTGGCTTCCCTTAGGACTTAAATGGCATTGCCAGAGTTGTCTGTTCTTTACTGTTTCCTCAAACTTGAAGTGATCATAATTCATTTTTCAGTGCCCACTAAAATGAAGGCAGCAGTGCAGTGCTTCTGCTTTTCAAGGCACAGAAAATAAGCAAGGAACAGCTGCGGAGGATTTGCCTACTGTGGTTACTTTTTCTTAGCTTTGCGCTGTTGGTGGTTTGGTTCACTTTTGTTGGTGAAGGTTTGGGTGTCTGGTAGTGTGTTGGTGGGAGCAGCAGGAAGGGGTTCCTGGGTTTTATTTAGGGATGGTTGCTCTGTCCTTTTAAAACAACCTCCCCAGCCCCTCTGGTGGCTCCCTTACAGTGCTCTGCACCGGGTGGGGAGCTCTGGAGCGGGTGTCTGGGGTGCGTGGGGCTGTTGGGGGGGCTGGGATGGGAAGGGGCTTTATGCTGACGCTGGCACCTGAAGCCTGGCTATTGGTGAGCTTACTGATTTATAGGTTGAGCAATGTAGCAAGTCTATCTTATTTCCTCCTCTAACTGCCATCTCCATTCTCTGTTTGCTTTATCTTTCCTGAAAAAAATGTCTGTCCAGGGGTTCTTTAGCTTAAGCTAAAGTTATGTTAAAATATGGCATTTATGAGCCCTGAGAAACGTGATTCTGTGCCTGCTGCCACCAGACCAGAGATCCAAGAAGACCATACTGTTACCAATGTAATGCTACTGGGCTATCTAACAGCGTGGGTGTAGTTAGAACTGCTTGTTCCTCCTCCGCGTGGAGTGAAAACGACTTGATAGACCTTTGTTCCCTCATATCCTTGAATTATGTGCTTGGAGTTTATAAAGCTGTTCCCAGGAACCTGATTGCTGACGGTGAATCTGGGGAAAAGAAATTCAACCGTTCACAATGCTACTTAATGTTGGCAGTGTTTTGGAGTAAACACGAATGCTTCTGAAGCTCTTAAGAGTGTGCGTGTTCTCCTTGGTGTGTTTCTTACCTGAAAGCCTTAAAGACTATTACTGAGTCTGTGTAGTAAAATAGGTTATGTTCTTGTGTGCTCACACTGTGCTGCTGTGTCTCAGGCTGGATTTCAGCTGGGTTCTCATGACTTTCTCAGTATGAGAGGGAACTTTGCATCAAAGAAACCACTGTTTTTGTGTACTTGGTTTTGCACTGCAGGGGAAAAATGGTCAGTGTTGTCTCATTGAGAGCTTGATGTTATGATATGCTAACAAAATAATTCTCAGGCATTGTTCAGTAATGCCAGGTGGGAGGTATGGCATGGATCAGCGGTGGCAGAAGGGAGATTTTCCTGATACTACTCTTTTAAGGAGATGTAAATGCAGATCAGATTACAGCATATTCTTTAAAAACAAAATACTTCAAAACAAAAACAAATCTTGCAAGAACTTCAGTGCCTCTCGTGTTGTTCACTGGTGCCCAAAAGGAAAGAGGAATGTTCCAGATGACGAGTCATCAGCTCAAGTGCTGCTTTTATCTTAACCTACATGGGTATATAGGCAGGTGTTTACATGCCTCCAAAAATCCTAGGCAATGCATGGAAAGAGCTTAGACCTTAATCATCTTTTCATGTCATAACAGCCCTTTGTCTTTCACATTTGAGAGGTTTTTGGAGCCTCTCTCAAGACCCTTCTTTCATATTAGGGCAGGCAGGAAAACGTGAAGGAGGATCTATTTTCCACTGAGCATTGCTCTGAAATGGGAGATGCTTCAAATGGCTCTGTGGCCTTGAGATGTATGGAAATGGCCCAGGAGAAGAGAGGAGCCTTTGCACTTTAATGACAGAAAATTCAGGAAAGATGCAGGTTTCCAAACTGCAATTGGCTATGAAGGCTTGTAGGGGCTTCCTCTACTGAGGCGTCAACTTGCATGGAGTTATGTTTTAAGTCAAGTAAGTTCTAAAATGATTGGAAACATGAAATCAAGTGAATACATGCCAGCATATACATGCATATATTTAAATACAGTTTATGTAGGTGACGAATGCTTCGGGGTTCTTTGATGTGGAGCCATAGCCTCAGTTGGTGTAAATTAGCACGGGTTCATTGAAGCTATGCCTGTTTGTACCAGCCTGGGGATTTGATGCAAGATACCAGAATAAGTGCATTGATAAACCTAAGTCTCATCATAACGTGTCACTTCTTTCTGTTGGAGCCTGATGGCATTATGACCTGTACAACAATGTAGTGTTTTGAAATGTTGAGTGTTTTTTATCCAGACATTTGAAATGCATTTTCTGAAGCTGAAAAACAGGTGCTTTGAGAAGATGCTTCAGTCGTTCCTTTAAGATAGCTAACACGTAATAGATACGTACATCATAGGCTGTGTAGAGAAACTGTAAATTCAGTTTAATTCGGAGTGGTATGAATGAATTCTTGTGAAGCATTCAGAGGAAAAATGTTGCTTGCTGCACAAAGCCTGAATTTCTAGTGAAGAACTGACAAAAGAGAATCAGAGCTTGTGTGAAGAAATCTGTGCTCTTACATTTGCAACAGTGAAAGGTTTTACTGACCAACTTTGTAATTTACAAAGTATCCCTTTCAATTCAGTTTGTAATAATCCTGGAAGTGTTGCCTGAAAAAGATGACCCACTTTGTTTACCAGAATGCAACACCAAACCAAAAGCAGGCTGATGGTGTTACGACAATTTGTTACGTTTCGGAAAGGAAAAGAACGCCGAGGCCAAGAACCTTGTTTGTGAGACTATTTTGTGCTGCTCACGACTGAGAATAATAACTGCACTGTGATGCTGGAGGGGAGTTAGAGGTTGGCTTCCTCACATTTTCCCCATGCTTACACCCGCCGCAAGAGGAGAGAATATACTGCAAGGAGCTGAAGACATGAAGCAACCCGTGTCGAACATAAAAGCTACAGACAGGATGCTCTAAATGGAAGTGACTTAGCTGATGATGAGTGTGTTCAGTGCTTGGTTCTTCAGAAGGGACTTCGCTCTTGTTGACTGTGCAGCTGATACCACCATAGGATTTTTATCCTTGCTATTGATGTAAGCATTTTTCTTGACTGCAGGTTCTTTATTCATACAGGAAAAATAAAATATCCTTATTTCTACTTATTTTAATTTGTTTTTGCAACCTTTGATAATGAAATACCCTGTTAAGTGAAAGCAGGTGAGGAATGTAAAGTGAAGAGAAGGGTAAGAACTTGTGTTAAAACAATGAGGAAAGTCCTTTGGCCTCTGGTCTGAAAAGCTTGAATACAGTATCACAGAATGTATTTTCAAAACCCATGATTTAGACTGAAATTGGGTATTTTATCCCGAGTCTACACCTGTCTGAACTAAAATACTGGTAACTGAGAGCATGCTCAAGTGATGAACCCTTCTCAGGGATGTGTTCTGCTGCTCTGTGTGCCTTGGGGAGGCAAAAGACATTAACAGCAAGAGTGCTGAAGTGAGGAAAGCACTTGGAGGGACTTCTGTCCAGCCCGTGCCCAGTCATCTTACAGTACTTGTGTTTTTTCTTCAATAATAAGCACAGGGTAACTACTATGCATCTTCCATCCTGAAGGATAAGGCACAGTGCTTTTTGAAGGAAAAAAAAAGGCTGTCTTCTAAAAAAAGCCAAATGACTTAGTTGAAAAAAATCATAATTTTCTCACAAATAACCCTTCTGTGCCATATGGTTATTTTTATACAGTAAGCTACTGTGCAGAGTGAAAATATCAGTGTATTACTCAGTGTAGTAAGACACAGCAGAATCACTTCACCGTGCTCTTAATTAGAAATACTAATTTTGGAAGCTTTTACCTTCTTACACTTTCTAAGCAGGGAGGTAGGAAGGTTTTCAGGTCAGTTTGAGGCCAAGCTCAGGTGATGGATAATCTTGGAAGTGCGATGTTGTGCTGGGTTCAGGTGTGCCAGGCTGTTGGCTATCAGACACCACACTTTGCCTGTTTGTAGAACGAGCTGCAGAGGTCCCTGCTCATAGCTTAGGAGTTGGACTAGATGACTTTTAGGGATCCCTTCCAACACACACAGTTCTGTGATTCTATTGTTTGTGGTCTTGGGAGGAAGACCTCCTAATGTGTAGTTCATCGTGTAGCTCGGTGGTCTCTTGTCAATGAGAGCCAGTCCCCACTGTCACTTTGCAAATAGCAATGGATTTTGAAGGCAGCGCTCGTTCAGAAAGCTTGTGCTGCTGTAGCTAATCCAGCTCCAACTGTCTGCCTGCCCTCTGACTCTGTCAGGGTACCTTTTAGTCAGGGTTTTTTGATGGTGTTCGAATTATGGTAATGCTTGTAATCAGATCGCTTTGTCAGAAGGAAATATACAAAGGAATGAAATTTAACAGATATTTTGCATATAGAAACATGGTCTCTGAGCTTCAATATTGCACTAGATTTTGCAGTTAATTTTTTTTTTTAATCTAAGTTATCATATTTAAATAATATATATTTTCTTTGTTAGATTACTGGCTTTTAAGTTCAATAATAAATAAAACTTTTATCTAGAAGGTCACATGCTTGTGATACACACGAGATTAAGGTGCTGGATTGCTCTCACAAGAACTCTACGTGGATTACAAAATAATGGGTGAATAGAATGGGCTATAATGGCAAAAGCAATGGTCTTCAAAAAGCAAGTTACATAAAAGCAAGAAGAGCTGAAGCTGTACCACAGAGCTCGTGGTGGGCCGAGAGACTGTAGGAGTTGTGGAGTGCAGGCTAAGGAGGAAGGAGCACCCTTCCAAACCAACTGGAAAGAAAACTCTGTGAAATCTGCATGCAAATACAGTTGCTGGAAAGCTTGTCCCTTGCTCTTATCCACTGAAAATTCAGACTAGGCCTCATGTTGGTGAGCGCAGGCTGAAATTTCTTCCCCCTACTACCAGGAGGAGGTTTGGATGCCAACCAGCCAAGGAGTGCTTCTCAGGCAGGTGTGTGCGGTGGACACCGTCCTCTGAGCAGTTTGCTTTCTGCAGTTAAACAGCAGAGATGGCAGCTCCTTCTCAAGGCCACCCGGTGCCTGGGCACCTTCAGGGGACAGGGATTTCTGTGGGGAAAAGGGGGAAAAGCAGGGACCTTCGCTGCATGTGCTGGGTGGGAGAAGGTGTTGTTTGTGAGTTGTGTTTTGTTTTAGTCAATACTTACATCGTTAACTCGCCGTATGTTTAACTAACTGGATTTGAGTGGTGTGCTTTGCTTACATTTTGAATTGTTTTTCCTAGGAAGGCCTCTTTAGGGAAGTAGGATTGTGCTGCTTTAATTTCTCTGGTAAGCACTGGGCTTCTCTGGGGCTTCTTCTCATGGTAGAAGAATTCAGTAAGCGCTGTGGCTAGCAGCCCTGAGCAAAATCAAACTAGCAAATAGTGAAGAAAAACAAATAACTGCATGTCGAGTGCAGCTGAGTATAGCGTGGCTGTAAGATGCTTTTGGCAGCCTGTGCCTTTCCTGTGGGCTTGTATCTGGTGTGCAGCTGTGCGGTGGCAGGTGAGAGCTGTTGGTGTGGCTGAGCCCCCGTGAACAGAGCTGGTCGTGGTGGAGTCTGGGTGGCTGTGAGGAGAGACCTGCCAGGACCTGGATCAGGAAAGATGAGGCTGGATTAATTAACACACGCATAATGGCTATTCTGCATGGGAATTGAAAACAGCTGAAGAGTAAAAATCTGAGTAGAGAATCAGTAAGTTGGTATGAATGGATGTGCAGCTAGAAAGGATAGAAAATAAATAGCAGCAGTAAAGCAACTTACAGGAAAAACAGAAAAAAACCAACCCTGTGTAATACTGTGTATACAAGGTGAAATTTTACATAAGGTGTTGATTTAAGAAACCAGAAGACAAAGTTCACGTGGCATATGTTTTAAGATCTGTCCATTGACCAATTTTTACTCTTGTTAATAATTTGTTATTTAAATTTATTGGTTACTAATGGCATTTTCCAGGGTTCTTCTAGGTCTTGGATACTGGTCTTACATAAGGAGGAATATGGCAGATGTAAATGTGGCTGTGAATTAGTTTTATATTTAAGGAGGGGAAAGCTGAGGGCTATTTTAGAAGCGTGAGGAGTCAATCACAGAAATGTGCATTGGTGGTGTCCTTGAGATGATTTGGTGAACAATATGTGGCAATATATAAGAATTCATAAGAAAGATGCTCTGGCCCAAATAGTCCTCATGGCCAGACTTAGGGGAACTGCACATTCAGGTGCAGAGGCTGCACAAAGGTGAATCTGGCGCATGTGACAATTGCTGGTCCAGATTTTGCTTGCTGCAAAAGCCTGCTGTAAAACTTTGTTATATTCATCCTGCTGTATTTTAAATCCTTTCTCATCCGGTGGCAGTGAGTGGAAACCTGAGTAATTAATGTCCGTCAGCTGCAGTGAAACCTGGTGGTGAAATACGGTTTTGCTTTGTGTGTGTAGCTCTGGTATTTTCTGGAACTCAGTTGTTTGTTGAGCTATTATGTGCAAACATCTTTTACATAGGTGTGCAAAGAATTGGTTCTAAGATTGTCAGCAAAGCACTGTTTTCTGTGTATATCCTGCATTCGATTGCTTTCTGCTTCTGTATTCCACAGCTAGAAACACAAAATGGAAATGAATGTCTGGCAGTGAAATTGGGCAGGAAACATCATACCTGAAAATGCAGGCAATTTCCTGCCTAGCATGGGCATTTCTGATATTTTCATTGCACGTATAATCCCCTCTTCCACTATGATGATCTTCTGAATCTTTAGGTGCTTTCATGTGCAACAGACCAAAGGTTGTGATAAATATCTCAAGTTTTTGATGTTGATCTTTCTTAATAAGAACTCAGGTTCCTGTTGCACTTGCAGGGTTGTATTTCTGTTGCTAAGATGAAGATTTTTAAACATAGGCACTTTTGAAAATCTCTTATATAATTTATTCAAACCTATTTTGAACTGGATCGCATTGTACTGCTTGGAGTCCTCTTCCTTGAGCTCCCTTTTATTTTAGCTGAGAGACTTCACTTCAGAAATGTATTTTCTTTACAGGAGTGAAACATCCTTTAATTGACTGCACTGACACTTTCTGGCAGCTACACAGTGTGCTTTTTCATTTATTTTGTGCAACTGGAAGTGACAAAGCTCAGATTTGCAATAGCATAGGGTTTTGTTTTGTGTTTTTTTTTTTTGCTTTCTCATATTTGGTGACATCCCATGTTGAGGCAACTCTGACTTCACTTGGTAATTAAACTTCATTTATGAAAGACCTTTTTCCCATTAATTTGATCCATTGAAGAAATGCTCTTTGAAGCTGGAGGTTAATCTTCCCATTTAAATTGCTGGGTTTTACCCAGATTAGTTACAGCTTAGTTTTCAACAACAGCTAAAAATAGTAAAGCGTTCTGCTGTACAGTTTAAACATCTATCTATAGAAGTAGCCTTTCTTGTAAGGAAATATATAGTAAGAGGGAGGCCTGGGTCTGCTGCTGGGACATCACCGTTCTGAACACGTGGGCTTCCCTTAAATTTTACCTACTGTAACACAGGCAGTGCTTGATTCACTTGTCCTGGCTTTCATTTTTAACAGCAGCACTGTGAGCTTGATTTGAGCAATATTCAAGTCAGTAATTAGTAATTTAAGGGCCGTGAAGGGTTCTGACTTCTTTGCTGAAATCTGTGCTGAGTGTCCTAAAACCAAACATCTAGAATCCAGCTGAGAAGTTTTCAAGAACACGGAGCTTTCAGAGAGAAAACAAACGCGTGGAAGAGGATTGTCTCCATCTCTTGCATTGCCCTTCCCTACTTTTCTTTTACTTTTGTTTTTGTTTTCTGTTTTTTTTTTTGTTTTTTTTTCTGTTACTTTTGATCCTGACAAGTGCTCAGACTGGAGTACACAGCATTATTGCTACAGCACAACTTTAGGTAAAAAGTGCTGTCTGGGTTGGAAGGGAAGCTATAGTAAAGCTCTGGCATCCATGCCAATGGGAACCAATTACTTCAAATAATTCTGTAGTAGAAGGAACTGCTTGCAAGTGAAGGGATCTTGAATGAGTAGCTAACAAAGAAAAATCGGAGGTAAAAAGGTGAATCTGTTTAAGTAAGCATAATTACCTGTATTACTTTTGTCAGAGGTAAAACCTGTGGTCATAGAAAAAGGACAGAATTGGGAGTGGTTTATCACCTCCACCCTTCGTTTTCCACTGAGAGAAAAGATACTTGAGGCCTGACTTCAGTAAGAAATGTTTAATCCATTTGGTTTTAAATAGCTGAAGTATTTTTTTCAGTACCATTAAAGCTCAGGCTTCTTGTAGTGACTTTCAGGATATACCCGTATGTCCAGGGCCTCAGGATTCTTAGACCAAGATATCCATCTCTCTGTCTTCAGGTTGAGACCGAATGCAGAGATATCTGCAAGATAAGAGAGATCACCAGTTACTTCATGCTGCACTTCTGATAGTCACAGAAACTGATAGACTTAGTGAAGATTCCTGATGTGCACTAAGATAATCACAAGTTAATTATCAGAAGGTCTCAATTTGCTGGAAAAAATCAGGTTAATTTCACAAGGAATTCTGATGGCTTATTTGGTCTTTAAAGCAACTCTTTAAGCTTCCTTAATATTTCAAGGCATTCAGGCTTGCAAGGTCAGCCCTGGAAGCATGATCACTTGGATATTTCTGCACAAACTAAGCAGGTTCTCTGGCTGTTGTAAGTAGCACATGGTTTATGTATATATTTAACTGCTTCCATTGAATCTGGTCCCTTATTTCCCTGGTAATATCAGCTTGTGAGTCACTTTCTTCTGTCACTCGCAGTACCTCTCATAAGATGATGTGCTAATTAAAAAGTGATATTATTTTTGCACAGATCCACAGACATAGCAAAGATAATTTGGTAATGGTCTACTTAAATCAGAAACGTGTCATTCCTAAACTGTTGGTAGCAAATGTAATACAATATAACAAAGGTCTATTTTCTGCCATCTTCAACTAGTAACACTTGGTCTCTTCATGATTAAGTTCAAAGGCACGTGCTTTGATTTATAACAACAGTATTTATAGAGATACATTTATCTTTCATGCAAGTAAGGGGAAAAAAGAGGATCTACTGATCAGTACAACTGTGATCTCAATTACATGCAAAAAGAAGGCAAGATGCCCCCAAAAGGTGTGCCTGTGTGTGTATCCACACAGTGCAAAAGCATAATGTATTAGTTTCCGTTGTCCATTTAAAAATAAAAGCACATTTAACTGCAGTGACCCAATTTCCACTGATGTGGGTGCGGGAAGAAGAGACAATTATTGGTGTTATCGAATGGCTGAGGATCGTGGCTGTTTTTGTGCCTGCTGCTAGGGAGCTGTCCTTTACTTGATGTGTTCTGGGGGTGGCAATGGAAGAGGATTCACTCGGAAAAGAGAAGTGGGAAAGGGACTTTTCCAAACACTTGAAAAGCAGGACACCTCATGGTAAATTTGCTTATCTGACCTGTTTGGCAGCCTTTGTAAGGATGATGGCTTTAGCATGTGAGCTATGAGGTGGTATAAAGGGAGAGAGTGTAAATGGTATTACTGGAGCATCTAGTATAACATGAGCTGTAGCATTTTGGGGGGGGCTGTTAGGGTTAAGGGGGAAACAGGTTTTGGAGGCTGGAGAGGTGGAAGTCAGTGTTCAAGATAAGGACTGACAGAACTGTTCTGAAGAACTGGCTCTTCATGGTTCTGCATCTGATTCTGGTAGCAGAACTATATACACAGAACTGCATTCAAATGTGTAAATTGAAGTCTGATGTTTTTCAACTTCAGGAACTGGTTAATTGGCTACGGGGCAGCTTAGACTGTTCGACATCTAACTTAAGAGAATTTTGTAGCTTTTTATGTTGATTCCAAACCTTTTTAATGCAGGATTAGTTCTGAACGCAGGAAAGAGAAGTCAAGAGATGCAGCTAGATGCCGAAGAAGCAAGGAATCAGAAGTGTTCTATGAACTTGCTCATCAGCTGCCCCTTCCACACACTGTGAGTGCCCACCTTGACAAGGCCTCCATTATGAGGCTGACCATCAGCTACCTGCGCATGAGGAAGCTGCTGGATGCTGGTAAGTGCAGAACTTGTCAGCACAGCCTGGAAAGGGGCTGGATGTATATTGAGGGAGAAGGTATTTCTGAAACCAGTCAGCATTTTAAAAGAAATCAACAGTATTTTTGTCAGTTAGACTTTCCTTAAGGTAGAAAGCTTACTGGTGGATGTATGAAAGCAATCTCACTCTGATTTTTCTGAGATTCATGGTACCATTACTAGACCTTGAATTTAATTGATCACTTAGATAAGTAAACGATACTGCTTTTGAAGCAGCACCCTGTGAGACTGGCTCCTTGCAGACTGGTGCCAGAAGTCATTTCTGAAGACAAGTGAAAAATGACTGATATTTACTTTAATAAAAATTTATGGTCTCTTGTAGGTGAGCTAGAGACAGAAGCCAAAATGGAGAAGGAACTGAACTGTTTCTACTTAAAAGCTCTTGATGGATTTGTTATGGTGCTTTCTGAGGATGGGGACATGATTTACATGTCTGAAAATGTGAACAAGTGTATGGGACTCACTCAGGTGAAATACATTTCCTAAGACTGTTTCACTTCTGTAAAAAGTTGTTACACTCGTGTATATATAAAGTTTGACACCTGTATATCTCTTATTTTGCAGTTCGATTTGACGGGGCACAGTGTATTTGATTTCACTCATCCATGTGACCATGAAGAGCTGAGAGAAATGCTTACACACAGAAATGGTGAGAAGAAAAAACAATTTTTAACTTACTTATGGATAGTTCCTCTTGGCACTAGAATAGATGGATATCCCAGATAAAGGCATAGAGAACAAATTGGTTTTTCTGCTTAGGCCACAAAGTTAGTCTTCCAGAGATACTAACAGGTACAGCCAGAATGTTTTGAAAATATTGTACTTGTAGGTGACATGAGACTTCATTAGCACTCTTTAATCTAAAAATTAATGACTGAAATTATTGAGGGTTGAAAGAATTAGCATGCATACAGGAATGAAATGAGTTCAGATGAAAGTTGGGTGAGAATGATATGGAATGATTGCTATAGAAAAATACAAAGACATTGAGTTGATATGTCTGTCTTGGTCTCAGATTGCCTGTACAGGACAACATAAAAGCAAATAGTTTCCTTCAAAAACTTGTGGTGCAAGATTCAGTATGTAGAGATAAGGAGAACACAGAAAAAACTAATTGGGTAGTGGTCTTACAGATATCAAATGCTCTTTCCTTGGATAAGAATAGAGAAGAACACTTGGAAAAGCCCCATAAAGCAACTGTTAATCCTGGGCTTGGGATATACGCTTCACTGCACCTTTTAATTGGTGCATGAAATTGGTATCTTTTCAGATTTCAGGCTTTTTATTTCTCCATGTAAGGGAATAGAACACTGTATTCACATATGCTGTACACTTTGGGATTTAACAAATGCCCAATGAATTACTGCCTTTAAATCTTCTGAAGGTTTGTTAATGACTATAAAGACTTGGCAACATGCATGCCTCCAAACAAATCTTCTTTACTTGGTCATAATAACTCTAAAATTGGACCTCTCCAATTCCTGTTCCCTCAAACAAGAGGGTTATATGAACTTCGAATCTAGATAGTGATTAATAACCACACTGTAGGACTGACCTCTATTTTCTTGTATCACTGCAATTTGGTTTTGTTTAGCAGAAGTGACTAGATACTGTATCACTGTTAAGGGCCCTGACTTTGACTTTTTAAGCATTCTCTACACTTCTCAGCCCCTAATACTGAAGCGTAGTTGTAAAGCTATATCAGACATCCTCCCTGCCTTTCTAATAAAATAATGCATCTGGAGGGATGCATTATTACACTAAAGCAGTGTAAAAGCTTGTCTGGTGCAAAAGCGTATTCTTAAATGTAGCGAGTTTCATGCAGGTGAACTGTAGCATGTCTAAATTGACCAGACTGGAATATGGTGTCTGGAAAGCGTTATTACAAAATCTGTTTTGCAAATGAAGCTAGCAGACAAAAATCTACATTGCACTAATAATACATTTTTATATTTAATAGTATTCCCAAGTTGCATTTTACTGCACCTCTTACATCAGTGGAATTATTTTTGATTTGAGTATTAAAAAATCCTCTTGGGGATTGTGCAGGTGCAAATGAATACAGCTCTGATTGGCAGAAACTGAACTACATTCTGATGTTTTGGGAGGCTGCATTTTAACTTTCCAAGCTGGCTGTTATAAAAACAATGTCCAGTGCTGACCAAGACTTGAGAAAATTCTTCCATCTTTTTCAGCTGCTTCTTAAAGCAGAGCCCTAAGCATCGGCGTTTAAAAACAATGGCATTTTGATCTTCAGCTATAAATATCTAGATTGGTTTTTAAAACACATCACGAAATAAGCTATGGTTATTTCTCTGAACTCTGCATTACTTTTTTCCCCTTCTTTTAAGGATGTTCTAATGCAGCGCAGAGTAGGCTTGTCCCCATTAGTTTTTGCATCTGCAAGCAATAGACAAAGCAGTGTAGTGGCTGATATCTGTAGTGTATTTTTTCTCTGATGATTTCTGTCAAGCTGGTTGTTCAGACTACCAAGACTAATTTCACTGCAACTGCTGTCTGGGTGGGACAATCAAACCATTATATAAGATCAGAATAGAAGCAAGCTCACATGTTCTGAACTTCTATGCTGTATCCTAATTTGGTCCCCACTCTAAGCATCCCTCTGAGAGATTGCTTTGGTCCACGCCTCCTTGTCCTAGGTGCTTTATTGCCTTTGTCTGCACACAGCTGAGCTACTTGCAGCATTACTGATAGGATCAGTATGCTTTCTGTGCCCAAATTAGGCTGTTTGGTTTTTGAACAGCTGAACTAGTAATTGACTTTGGAAGGTTGTCCCCTGTAAAGGCAAAAAATAAAAATAAAAGAAAATCTAGAGCCTGCTGCTAGCAAGCAAGACTAAAAAAGTTAATACTGCTAATGTTAATTTGCATCAGAATTTCTTGACTTTTTTCAAGAATGCAAATAGCATGTTTAAAAACCTGGTGCCTGCTTACTCTGAGAATGCAAATCACCATGGAAATACTCAGATGTGTTTAAATAGCTGAGTTATTAATTCACAATTTAAGACTTACAATACTGTAGTCCTGAAGAGATTTGGGCCCCAAGCGTCCGTGAGTTGTTTTAATGCAAACCAGCCCAAAGTGCTTCTCATCCTGTATATGCTTTTCTTGACTCCTATCACAGTTTTAAAATATATTACATTTTACACCAGTCGTCTTTTTCCTGGCATTGTCAAGGTGACTACAAATATAACAGTGACATTAAAACATTGAACATTGAAACTTCTTTTTTTTTTCTGTATTTCACAGCAAAACCCCTTCTGAAAAGCTTTATTAATCATAAGCACTGCTAGTTTTCAGTCTTTAGTTTTCTCTAGTTCTACTACACAGGTAGTTGAGTTGCAGTTTTATTTTAATGCATTCCGAAGATGATCCACGAGCTCAAGAACTGGTTACTATTTCCTTTTGCTAGGTCCTGTGAAAAAGGGCAAAGAGCAGAACACGGAGCGCAGCTTCTTTCTCAGAATGAAGTGTACGCTGACCAGCAGGGGAAGAACAGTGAATATAAAATCTGCTACGTGGAAGGTAATGAATGCAAAGGGCTACTTGCATGGGTTGGCAGCTTCCTCTTCAGATGTCATAACTTACTGTATTTCAACACTTTTCACTTCATGTAACTTGAGGTTGAGTTTCAGTAAGTATTTAATGTAATGATCGTGCTTCAAAATGCTGAATTTTAATGCAGAATACATCAGGGAGGTAACTGAAACAATGTTTAAAATTAGTTTTTCAAAACTCTTTAATTCTCCATTTTAAATTAGAGGTTATTCATTTGTTGGAAATTATAATTACTAACTGCTTGCGTAAAGCCGCCGCCTCTGAGCGAAAAATACCTGACGCCATTTATACTGATACTCCATTCCTTTTGATTCAGCTTTGTGAATCCGACGGTTGAGGTTCCTGTGAAGGACTCATGTGTTGTTCCTTCTGAAGTTGCTGGCTATCCCTTTTGTAATAACTAAAAGAGCCCAGTCTGATAAGTGTCTGAGATGAATGCATTTTCATTTTTTTCCTTTAGGCAGCCTTTTATTGTATGAAGTGTCATTACAGCTAAAAATATTCTTTTTAACTTAAGCTTAGTTACTCTTGATCAAATAATTTCTTTCTTTGCTGTACGCAAACAATTTCTACTTCAGATTTCTTTTTTTAAAAGGGGAAAATGAAAAAAAAAAAGCAAACCTTCTCATCTTTTGAAGAACGTATTTGATTTCTTCTTCTAACATCACTTCTGCAGAAGATCTAAAATGGAGGCTGACACTGTTTGCATAACTCTCAGGTTGACATAGTAGGATGCCTGTTGCTGAGGCAGTTGTTACCAGTGTAATGAATTTAACTTTGAAAGAAATTGAAAGGAAAGCAGAAACTTCTGGCATTGCTTCTGCAGACACAAGAGAGGAAGGAGCTGGCAGCAAGTGTACTAACAGCCTGTGTGAGATGAGGAGAACTGGCTGTACTTTAGCAATCAGTTTGAGAGCACTATTGTGTTTCTGCTGCTGATAACACTAAGCGTAGTGAGGTGGGGAGGGGGGTACTTCACTCTGTGTGCACTGGAAGTGCATCTGTGTTGTCTGACAGAGAGCAATCTGGTCTCTTTTTAAGTGTAACTATCCCACAGGTACTGCACTGCACTGGACACATACGTGTATATGACACATGCAATAATCAAACTCACTGTGGCTACAAGAAGCCTCCCATGACATGCTTGGTGTTGATATGTGAACCAATTCCTCACCCATCAAACATCGAGGTCCCCTTGGACAGTAAAACGTTCCTCAGTCGTCACAGTCTTGATATGAAATTTTCCTACTGTGATGAAAGGTAAAATATATTCTGTTCTTAACAGCTGCATTCACACAAATGAATGATTTGCAGGGGTTGTGTGTGTTGGCTGACGTGGGCCTCGTGCTTTTACAGGCTCACTGGGTAATGTGATTATCTGCAAAACGGAGTTGTCAGTGAGATGCTTTGGCTTTTATACTGACTGAGCAGGATGTCATATTAAAAGCCAAACTCTTAAGTCCAAGGAGGGTGTAGGGTTATTACTTGTGAGTAATTCTTCAGTTAGCTGCCTGTTCAAACTGGCCTTTAGTGTTGTGGCAACAATTCCACTGAAATGAGAAGATTTTTCTGGATGCTGAGAAAATGGAAAGGATTTGAGGATTGCTGGAGATGATGGTGCAGTTTATGGACCAAAAGGAACACATATATAATATCTGTCTGGCACATTTTGCTGCTTTGCCACTCTTTTGTCAGATCAGCATCTGCTTTTTCCAGTCAGGAAAAAAAAAGGGCTTTGTTCTACTTTTAATGCAACGCATCTGTAGTTCAGAATGAGATTTTTGTATGATGGTGTATATATATGTCAGTGATGCAGCCTAATACTCATCTTGCTATCCTGTGGAAGTTCATGCTTAATAAATTTGAAAAAAAAAAACAGATGTGAAGGAAATCACTGGCCTATTCTTTTTTAATTGGATTCTATTTGTTACTGCCTGCTAAGACTTTTTTTTAATGTAAAAACACATTTCTAATCAGTTACTGCAGTTAGATACAAAAGTATGTTAATGCAAGTTACCTTCTACTTTGTGCAGTAACTTTACCTTTCTAAAGGTGGTGGTGGTACATAAAATGTATTATTTGGTGGTAATGTGTGTATAGCAGGTCCAGATGAATGCTTTTTTCCTAGTCAGCCCTGCCCTCTAGGGGCTGAAGAAAACGCTGTTTTCTTTGAAGGCCAACACTGAGAAGAATAAATCTGATTAATAATTTGTTTTAGTTGCGTGGTTAAAACTGTTAAAGCATGTCTTATTTTATTGTATTCTCATTTGTGTAAGCTGGATATTCTAGTCCATAAGTAGCTTGTCTACTTTTAAGCAATAATGGCTAAAAAGCAGGGATTTACTTAATCCTGTCCATCATGGGACATGCTTTATAAATATTCAATGAGAAATAAAATCCCATGGCTGCTGAAATGTCTTGTATCTTATTAAAGAAGCATTAGGAAAAGAAAAAGCGAACTCACAAGCTGGTGAAGTTTGTGGAAGAGATTCTTAATTCTCTGTAGATCTACAGGCATCCAAGCGCTGCTCAATGTCTGCTTAGCAAATATTCTCTTATTTTAAAGAATTACAGAGCTGATGGGATACGAGCCAGAGGAACTCCTGGGTCGTTCAATCTATGAGTACTATCATGCGCTGGATTCTGATCATCTGACCAAAACACACCATGATAGTAAGTGAAAAAGATGTATTTAAAGCTTTTGAAGTACAAGAAATGAGAGAGTGCCAGAGGAAAGTCACAGAATAATAAAGCTTTTCCTTTTAATTGCAGATATGAATCTGCAGAGAATACTTAGCTTGAAAACTGATTATTTTTTCTCTGCAATTAAATTTTTCTGTAATTAAAGCTGATGTCCGTTCTGTTTTTAGTGTTCACAAAAGGCCAGGTGACAACGGGACAATACAGAATGCTTGCTAAGCAAGGTGGCTACGTCTGGGTTGAAACTCAAGCAACTGTTATATACAACACTAAGAATTCCCAGCCACAGTGCATAGTATGTGTAAACTATGTGTTGAGGTAAGTTGAGTAGGAATTGCTATTTTTGTCATGATTTTTTTGAGTCAGATTCTGATTACATCTTTGACTTGCTGTGAATTTGGTCCCCATTCAATATGCTACACTGCTAACTGTTTTTCCTACCAATTAGATTTTTACTTAGAATACTGCTAGTCATAGGATTAGGATTTAAAAAAAGACAACCACTTCTTTGATGTAATGATATCAGTGGGGAGGTCTCTGCAGGCAAACAAGTACAGGACCAAAGTGTTCTGGATTATCATGGTAGAAGCATTTCAGAATTTGTGCATTGCAGACATTTATCTAATTTTTGTCCACAGTCTTGGAACAGTTAGATTCACTTGTAATTCTTAGTGCTGGAGTCAGAGTAGCTATAGTGGTTTCCTATTAATCTTTTTCTTCCTTAGAATTCTTTTTACTGAAAGGTTCAACTTAAGGATTTTTCTGCAACTGTGGAATAGTCCTCAGTTTTTCACAGTTTTAGTGAATGTACCAGTATCAATCCATCAAGATAAAGTACATCCATTTAAAAGAAGTAGAAGACTTTTAAGGAAATCCCCAAAGTTTGTTTTACTTGCTTTTCTTACTCTTTTGATGCTTTCATGGAAGTAGTATGTCTGTCTGTTACCTTTTTATGACACCAGATTTAGTCTGTTTGAGGAAACAATTTCTGTTTGTAAACACTTGCAACTTAGAAAATTGGAAAGGCTGAATTTTAGCTGGTTTTTAATCATCTTCCTTTCTGTCTGGCAGTGGAATTGTTCAGAAGGACTTGATATTTTCCCTTGGACAAACTGAGTGTATGCTGAAACCAGTGGAGTCTCCTGAAATGAAAATGACCAAAATATTCAGCAAAGATGACCTGGATGATACCAACAGCCTTTTTGAAAAACTTAAGCAGGAACCAGATGCTTTAACTGTGCTGGCTCCAGCTGCTGGAGACACAATTATCTCCCTAGATTTCAGCAGCAATGGTGGGTGTGTGTTTAAATTGGAGAGCATGCTAATCAGTAAAGTTTAGTGTTTTATAGTAAACTCTGGAAAATAGCTTCCCACTTTCACTAGCCTAGTGATCTTTCAGCCACTGTTAAAATTTAATGAGGTCCGTAGACACACTCAGTATTTGTTACTTAGGTTGATGGTCTCTTTTAATTTTTATAGAGTCTGATGAACAACAATGTGATGAAGTTCCTTTGTATAACGATGTAATGCTCCCCTCATCCAGTGAGAAATTGCAGAATATAAATATGGCAATGTCCCCACTACCTGCCTCTGAAACTACAAAGCCACTTCGTAGCAATGCTGATCCTGCACTCAATAGAGAAGTTGTATCAAAGCTGGAGCCAAACGCAGAGACACTCGAACTTTCTTTTACCATGCCTCAGGTGCAAGAGCAACCAACCAGCCCTTCTGATGCAAGTACCAGCCAAAGTTCACCTGAGGTTAGTTATGTAATTTGGATACACTGTCATTAAAATGTATGCGCTGTGTTGAGGCTTGTAGAGCATATCTAGTTAAAGATGCACCCAAGGCATGAATTTAAAATTATTTCTAGGTTGTGACTTAGGCTCATATTCTAAGGAAAAATACATTTTCACACGGAGAATTAACTTTTCATGGAAGTGAGTCTTGCAAATATGTAAAATAGTACATGTGATAGAAAAGAAGTGCTAAACATAGGTCTTCCTAGAAAAGGATAATTCAGAGTTGGCTTCTGTAAACAGCAAATTAGTTACAGTAAATTACTGTATAGGCTATTTCTGGGTTCTAACTAATCAACTGCTTCCCAAATGGGTAAATAAACGTGTAATTTTTTCTTTCCCATTTTAGTTTTGTGCAGCCATAAATTAGAATTAGTTTTGACATTCACACATTTTTTCAGAGAGTCTGTAGATACAATGCAAAATAACAATAGAAAGTTAAAACTGCACTCAAAATGTTTTCACAGCCCAGTAGTCCCAATGACTATTGCTTTGATGTGGATAATGACATGGCTAATGAATTCAAACTGGAATTAGTGGAGAAGCTCTTTGCAATAGATACAGAAGCAAAAAATCCATTCTCCACTCAGGTAATGTACATAAACTTGAAATTCAGTATCATCTTAGTGCTCTCAGTGTGCTTCTCATTTTGTTAAATGCTTCCAGCAACCTCATTCTTTTACACAGTGCTTTATTAAAAATAAATTGCACAAAGTTACTTTAAGGATTTGGTAAAAGGAAGAGGCTTAGCAGAGCCATGAAGTCATAACAGACGTTCTGATATAAATTCTGCCTCTTACGTTCTCCAGGAGACTGATTTAGACTTGGAAATGTTGGCTCCTTACATCCCAATGGATGATGACTTCCAGCTACGCTCCTTTGATCAGCTCTCTCCACTGGAAAGCAATTCTTCTGGCTCTCAAAATGCAGCCACCATTACCATCCTTCAGCAGACTCAGACACCATCAACTGCTGCTGATGAAATAAAACCAGTGGCAGAACGTGTGGATGATGTGAAGGCACTAATTGTTCCATCATCTCCTGCCCATGTAATCAATGACACGAGTAGTGCCCCAGCATCACCTTACAGCGGGAACAGGAGTCGAACTGCATCTCCAATCAGAGCAGGAAAAGGAACATTGGAACAGACAGAAAAATCTTGTCCAGGAGCACCCAGTTTGATAACAGTCACGCTGAACAAAAGGTATTTCAAAAATGAAGCTCAAGCGCTAGTATTTATTCAAGAAATTAGACATGATACACTTTGAAATGCTGCAGCTGATGTACATTATCATCAACATTCTACATCAAAGTAGAAATTAAAAAACTGGTCTGGATTTAAATTTTATACAGTAAGCTTCTCTAATTTCTCAGCAGCTTTTCTGCAGTAGCCCTTACATAAACATCTCATGCAATAGGCAGCTACTACATGCCAGCTGTGTTCATAATTTTGTTCTGCTCTTGTATGTGATGTATAGCCACTTAAAAAGATTGTAGCAGGCACTAAACAGGTAGTTATAACTACACAGCATTTCTGATGCTTTTCTTGTCTACTTCATTGAGGTGAGAGGCATCTACAATCTGTGCTACGTGTACTGCTTTTAAAGCTGGCTATAATTCATGATGATGGACTATGGCATATGTAGCACATATTTATGATGACAAAATTCTACAAAATCAGCACATCAGACCTTTAACACAAAATTTGTACACAAATATTCGGAAGACTTTTCCTCAATCTTCCCCCCCTCCTTTCTGTAGAAAATGAATTACTGAACTTTATGCTTTGTTTTTTTGGTGTTTTTTTCATATTTTTTTTTCTAAAACTCATTCTGAGCTTAATAGAACGATTAAATGCTAACATTTTCTATGCTCCTAGGCAATAATTGTTTAAATTAGTCAGTTACTAAAGAATACTAGTATAGTTCTTAAATTCAGTTCTGTCATATTGTATTTGTCCACAAAAGAAGAATGGCTTGAGAACAGCAGAAACGTCTTAACAGCCTGAATCAATTTTTCTTAGATCTACTGCAATGGATGAAGAACTAAATCCAAAGATGCTAGCTTTGCATAATGCTCAGAGAAAACGAAAAATGGAACATGATGGTTCACTTTTTCAGGCAGTTGGAATTGTGAGTTTTGTTTTACCATTTTAAAATATTCACTTTTAACCTTGCAATTTCTGACATGAGGCTTCAGTGCAGACTCCAGAGTTTAGCTGTTGGTGTGCAATGGAATCTTGGGATCAAAAATAACTGTTTGGGCATGAAATTCCCTTGTATATGCAAATACTGTTTTAGTTCTTTTACTGTTGGTTGTTTCAAAGTGCCCTCTGTACCTAAGTGCATTTCTGGATTAGATAGAAGATATTTGTGAACATACATGCAAGGAGGCATGCTTCATTAGCAGAATAATGCACAAATGTAAGGCAAAAATGTCGTATTTATTCCACTTCTGCTTTCAAACTCAGTTTTCATATTCACGAGTACTGGACAGTGTTCTCACACTTCTTATTCTTTCATTTCTCCTTGAGACCGAGGTTCCTTTTTTTTAATTTGGTCAGATAACAAGGCCATCTGAACTACAAAATGTGAATTCACATAACCTAGCAAACTTGCATTGCTACCACACGAGTTGTTTCTCTCATCTGTGATTGCGAGTACCGCATCGTTGTCCATCTAAGCTATTCAAAAGGAACTCTGTAGGTATTCTAAAACTTCTGTCACTTGGCACTATTCAACTTATCTTCTGTAAGGGTATTTTCTCTCTACCATCTTTTGATTCTTAATGTCATTTTTTTTCCAGTAGTTTGAAATCTTGGGCTTTGCAATGATTTGCATCCCTCTTCTTGATTTTATTGCAAATTCCCACTTTTCTTAAGTTTCTAGATGGTTAGTTCTTGTCTTTTTCTACTGCCTCGTAGTCTTTGACATTTTGTTTCTCTAGCAGTCCATACATCTTCTAGATGTAGTCATCCATCATGTCTTACAGTGCAAGGTTACTTTTCCTCTGAATGGTTCACTCATGCGAGAAGTCACTGTATGCAGCCTTAGCACTGCTGTCCTCTGTGACAGCTGAGAAAGCATTAATACATCTCTTTTTTTTTTCTTTTTGCTATGGGGTTAGCAGATTTAAAAAAACAACAACAAAACAACAAACATACTTATGCTATTGATCTTATTTGCTAAATGCTTTGCACTTGCATGCACGTTGTTCTGTTGCTTTCAGTAGCTCCTAAGAATTCACAGCTCTGCTACATTTATTGCCTTTGGTTGCCTCTTTCTCATGCAGTGGTGCTATGGCTGTGCTGATAAGTATTTAAAGTAGCTGAACACAAGCAGTTCTTTACTAGCTACTGTAGTGAACACGGACTTCTATGTTGAGGTGTTTTTGTTTTAAAGCTTGCAAGTTTGTATTTCGCCCTTTGCTAAGCCTCCTTTCTGTATTTGATGAGCATTATAAATATTTTGACTGTTTCTGCACAGTCAGAAGCTGAATTTTCCATGTAGTGGGGGTCTTAGTGACATTATTACAAGCAAATACTTTTGTCATCTGGTTTCTCTCTCCAAAATGTATTTCTCAGCGTACAAACCAGGCCTTGCAGATGCACTGAAGAAAAGATATATTAAATCCAGCCTTGTATCACATAGTGATTTGGGATTGTGCAAAAACTTGCCATGACTTCCTGGCTATATGGAAGCAGTGTTAATTATTGTAAAGAGTGAAAATAACTGGAGACAAAATACAGCTTTAGGTTTTCTGGAAAATGAGAGAATTAGATAAGGACAAGGTGTGCTACAGTAAGATTATGAAATAATGATCCAAATAATTAAAGCAGAAAAAAGTGAGCTATCTTTCTTCATGTGGAGGGCTGTAATGCATTCATGGTAGGAAACCAAAACAAAAGCCAGAACAGGAACAATACCACTGACTTATCTTGCTATGAAATGCAGCTTCTGAGTTGTTTAACTCCTGTTATACAACTGTCTTTTTGACTTGCATGCATGTTTAATAACCTGAAAATGTGTCCTGTAATGGCAGCATTCTTAAATACTTTTTCTTCTTTCGCAACAGTCAGTGTTGCTAACGGTGAAATTTTGCAGATTCAACCCCTTGTTACTCAGATGGTGTTTTTTCCTTCCATCCCATCTTTATTTCAGTGGTGGCCTTTTCTTATCCTAATTATATGGAGCTTTTAAAAGCTTTCTGATCCCCACATCTTGGATGCTGCTATCAAAAGAATACGTTAAGGAGCTGCTCTGAAATAGAACGGCTCAGGACTGCACTCCCTTAAGCCTTACATCCGATGGCCTGGTGGCAACAACTGGTGCACAAGCAGAATTTACAACTTAAACGTAGATAAAATCCACTGAGTGGGGGCACCTGACTCTCCTGTTTACACTACTAATGCCAGTGCAGAAAACCATGAGAGACTCCAGTGGAAACCTGACAGTTACTCACATGAGAGCAGTGGTAATCAAATGGGTGTGCAGTTGTACCTGTGCTAATCTTGAGCCTGGTATCTGGTGATAACCAGGATTCAGTAATGATTTTTGTGTAAGGGAGGCAACCTCTTGAAATCTGATCCCATTTTTTAAAAGTAATTTTTAAGGCTACTATATTGGAAATATATTTGATCTCAGTTCTGAATGAAGTCCACTGTAAATTGTATTAAAGCCAACATCAGTGATAGGGGCCCCCTAGTTTGGCAAAGGGATGCAGATGGCCAGCAAGATGCACTATTCAATAAAGAAGTTTTTGTTTTACTTTCTCCTAGGGGTCTTTATTCCAGCAGACAGGTGACCGTGGAGGAAACGCATCGCTTGCTTGGAAACGTGTAAAGGCGTGCAAAACGAATGGTCACAATGGAGTGGAGCAAAAGACAATCATTCTACTATCAACTGGTTAGTATCTTTAAAACAAAATGTATGTAGAGGGGGGCAGGGGCTGTGAAAGAAAACTGATGCAAACATACCCAAGCTCATCTCATTCCTGAAAAAAATCTGGGAGGAAAGTGAATAAAGTGCACTTTTTTCCTTCCCCTCCCTCTATAGACATAGCGAGTAAACTTCTAGGGCAGTCGATGGATGAGAGTGGACTACCCCAACTCACGAGTTACGATTGTGAAGTAAATGCTCCCATACAAGGCAACAGAAACCTGCTACAGGGTGAAGAACTGCTCAGAGCTCTGGATCAAGTTAACTGAGCTTTCACAGTAGTTGTTCCTTTTTTGGACACTGGTGAATCATCACCTAAAGCAGTCTATTTATATTTTCTATATCTGATTTTAGAAGCCTGGCTACAGTACTGCACTAATTCAGTTAGTTCAGTTTTGATCCCCTTTCTACTTATTTTGACAGTCTTTTTAATACATTCTTTATGTAACAATAACTCAAACCGTAGTGCGTTTTTATAATTCTTTGGTACATACACCTTAAAGTCCATTACATTTAAAACACACTTGCAATAGCAGCTTAGAAATATGCACCTGATTTTAAAAAGATATTTATTTTTTGGCTGGGGAGTTGGTCACCAAAATCTATCATTAGTAAAATGTCAGCACGTGAAAAACAGGCAATACTTCCATCCTGCTCTTCGTAGGTAGCTGGAAGACTTGTGCTCTCTTACTCTTTATGTTCAAGTGAGTTGTTTTTTTTTAATTTTAATATTTTTTATAAGAAACAACAATGCTTTGCAGCAGTGCATTGTAGCCACAATCGCACAATATATTTTCTTAAAAAATACCAGCAGTTCCTCATGCAATATATCTGCATTTATAAAAACTAGTTTTTAAGAAGAATCTTTTGTTTGCCTATGAAATAATGTTTAAACCTGGATTACGTCATTATTTTAGTCACGTTGTAATATAAATTGTTCTTAAATGCTGTCTTATGCTTTTGACTTCAGAGTGTGATTAGTCGAAGGGAAAGGATTTATCCAGGAAGGGCTAGCAGCATTTTATTTGGGTACATTCTCAATTTAGAGAGAGAGTTTGATGTTCTTAAAGTAGTCACTTTGCCAGCTTAAAAGAAATCCCTGCCTGTAGTTGTTGAAGTTAATGCTAATATTGTGTATGATCTTAAATCTAAATGTTCAGCTTACCCCGTGTGGTATAGGTGATATTTCAAGCAGATTGTAAACCATCTTGCATTGTTAGCAGTTTTATCTAGTACATCATTGAGTTGCTCAATATTTTAATGTTTTGGTTTTAAGCACCTTGTTGCTATTAACATCCGTATATTTTCGTGTAGATTTCAATAACTTGAATATATTTAGAAGCCTTTTTATTTAGAAATATATAGTTGTCACAAACATCTTATTTTCCTATATGTACTGTACAAAACCTTCATTCACTCGTTCTTTTGCTCTTTGTGGTTGGATCTAACACTAACTGTATTGTTTTCTTACATCAATAAACTATATGTGGACCAGGCCCCCTCGGGGAGTGTGTTATCTGAGAAAAATGAGATAATTTATATTTTTGTTAGTGGTTATTGTTCATCCGTGTTCCCTTTTTAACTTAGACTTGATTGGAAATCACAGCTTCCTTACTTTGATCGTACCATCTCCAATTTAATTATTTGAGCCTATCCAGTACTAAATTCTCCTACACAGTGTTGTACTACCGCCGGCCAAAGATGTTAAATTTTTGAATCTGTTATCACACCAGTTAGCAAACTTGAAAGGGAGAAGACGGCATATCTGTTACGTCAGAGCAAAAAGGACTTTTTCCTTAAGACCAGCTTAGAGGCTCGTCTCTGGAAGCATTATCAAGGTAACACTGGAAAGCAGGAAAAAGTAAAATTCAAGAGGGATCAATTAAAAATGAACTTCTTAAAATTGCAGTGAGAAATGAAGCTGGTACTCTGTGATAGAGAAAGGTTGTTCTATGTTGTTGTGCTGTTGACTCGGTAACTTTGCTGTCCTAAAACCCGATACTATTGATACAAACTTGTAATGTGTAAATAGGGTCAAGATATTCTGTGCATTCTTCACAAACTATTTTAGGAAACTTATTTCACTGTAAGAAATGAAGTGTGGATGTCACGATTTATTTTGGAATCCTTTGTTTCACTGACCTCCTTTAGAGTACTTTAAAATCACTGTAATGGTGTATAAGCTTAACTGTTACAGTTCTACTGAAGCAAGAGCACTTTCCAAACTGACACAAGTGTGCTAATGAAACTAAATGGAACCAATGTTAAAAGATAAGGCACTGGTAGCGGAATATGGTTGTGTGTGTGAGTAGAAATTGCATAGAGAGAGAAAAGCACTAAGTGTGAACTTTAGGATTTGTGCAGAATGAACATCTTGAGTATACAGACCTCATAAATATTAAGGGTTTGTATAGAAGCTTTTCTATGAGGGTGGTGTGCTTCCTATGGCAGCGCTTTCTCCAGCAGCAGAAGTTGTGATAGTGAAGCTGGTAAAGGCTTAGGAAAGGCACCAGCAGACACAGGTTTAAATGAGCACTATTTCACCTAAGGCTCTTCCCCATTCAAACACATTTTCTGTCACACATACTAACAAGGCACAGCATGCTGTTTACTATGCTTGTAGAAGTGAATGAAATAAGACTGAACTGCAGTACGTGCAACTGGAGAAAAAAAAAGGCCTCAGTCTGAAAACTTAACTTTTAAAATTAGACATAAGATTTCAAGTGTTCCCTTTTTTTCCCCTCCCACTGACCCCTAATTATTGTAACGGTAATTATCAGGATCTGCTCCCTGTGGCTGTATTCTGGAAGTTACAGCTTCCCTACATGTTTACAACTAAGACTGATGTCCTGTAGTTACTGAGAACAGTTTTTCAGCTCTCAGAGATGCTAAAGAAAGCATGGAAAAGTAACAGTAACTGCTCTGGGCTGCTCTAAGCTGTGCTAAATACTGCTGCATGTTTGCTAAACCTGGAAGCAGTCCTTGTAGCTGCTTTCATTTATTTTCTTAGATTTTAGGACTCTCCAGCCTCGTGCTAATCTTGTCCTTTGGAGGGCAAGATTTTTGTATACGTTCATTTCTACACATTTGCTTCATAATTTTGAATAAGTTTTTTTTTAAGTGTTGAAGCATTATCTTATAGCACTTACTCTTTACCAGTAGTAAAGAAGGAACTGCAGCTGGATGTGGTATTTGCTTTTGCATATGAAACATACTCAATTATGAGTTTCACAAACAGGAACAGCGTTGCTTTCAGCAGCTCATCAGGACTGCAGCAGTAATCAAACCATGCACATCACTGAGTGGTTGTCCAGCAGCTTAGGTGTAATATACTTAAAGTTGCCTGGAGTCCAGAGTGCACGCTTCCTACTGCACCTTCTGCCATGCAGTAAGATGGACTTAGACTGTATACTGATCTTGAAAACCCTCTGGGTATAACAGAAACATTTTACTATTAACAGCTTCCATTCCTGTTGTACGCACAAATTCCCTGACAGTAATTATGAATCACTTTAGAGAGACAGATGCCAGAAAGAACAACTGAAGCTCTACGTGCTTGCAATGAAATAAAGGTATAGGGATCAAAAATTATTACAAGTTTAATAACTGCATATTTAGAAGTAAAATTCATTATTTAAACAGCTAAACAAAGGTAGCTGAAGACAGAAACATGGGCTGTTCCACTGGTAGCTGTTGGCAGGCTTTCTCTGCTGTTAGACTGCTGGATGAATCATTTCCTTCCATAAATCCCGGAGGCAAGCACTAGAGGATAGGCCTGAGGTCAATCATCTGTTCTCCACCCCCTCTGATTAGCTGCTACTGAACAGCACGCACAATTCACCCCAATATCACTGCACTTATGGATATTGTTCAGATTGCAATTATCCAGCATGAAAACAAACATTTCACAGGCCAGGAATACTCTGTAGGAAGGCCAGTATTGTCATAGGAACTCATGAGCTGAATACCCAGCTTTCATTAGCAATCATACGCTTGACTCCCAGGAAAGCTCCAACCTTGAGAACTGCGATTTTGATCGATGTTCTAAAACTGAGGTGTCATTTTCTTTCTGCTTCCCTGCTTACCTTGAGCAAAGCTTGCCAAGTTACCAAAAAGTTAAAAAGTTTGCTACTGGATTTATACAGTATGGTAGATTTTGTGAATAACTGCAGTATTCTCTCATGGAAAAAGTGGTATATTTTGATGGAATTCTTTTCTGGAACCAAGTACAACCTATTGCAATTGTATTTCTCTTGAAACACTTTGACATACTTGTGATTGTACTTCTTTTTGATTGTGTAATGGTATAAAATTCAATAAAAGAGAGGGTTTGTTTCTAATTTGTGGCATCCGTGATCTTTCTGTTCATCGATTAGCCCAATGCTGAAAGACAGACATGGCAAAAAACACTTCAAAAAAGAAAGTAAGTACACACTATGCAGCACAACTGAAACTTGGGTGTTTGAGGTGCAACCCACCTCGTGCTGAAGTCAACAGCCTCGGTCACTGAACATACACATGGTCTGTTTTCCAAAAGCATTTATAAATTGTTTCCACCCTTACAGCCAAAACCACTCACTGTGGTTATCCCACCTAAATTAAGTGCACTGCAGCCCTGAATGGAAGAGGACAAGCATACAGTTCCAGTCTATCAGTAGGGATTGTGCAGGTGCTGCTGCAGGAAAACACAGAGAACAGAGCAATGGATATGGAGCCAGGGGGACAACATTTTAAAAGAAACCTCTGAGTAATCAAGAACAGCTTTAGTAACAAAACAGAAGCAATGTCAAATTCGAGATGATTTTCCAGGTGATTGCAGTTGCTCTCAACACATGCAAATAGACAGCGAGAGTCCCAAGATCTCGGTAAGTGAATACCGCTTCCTACTGCACAAATCAGGAATCTCCTGCAATGGTTTTGTTTTGTGATGAGGTCTGAAAGCAGAAAGCACGCACACATGCTGTCAACTCAGTAGAGTATGATCCCATGATTTAGTACTAGTGATGTCTGTACGTATTTTGTTAAATAGCGTATTAAAGCTTCTACATGTGACTTACGTTCCTGAATACAAGATTTATTTCCATGCTCTCAGCTTGAAAATGTGTTCTGAACACATAAGGTACTCAAAAATAAACGAGTTGCCCTGCGCCATATGCAACCTGAGAGACCTGTTATTTATAGCTCTGTCTACGCAGGATAAGTAGCTTAACTTGCATCTTACAGGGCAGGACAAGTGGGGACTCGTATCTCTTTGTTTAGCAGCGATACGAGGAAGATACGGTAACTAGCAGGCTGTTCCCTGGAAAGCAGTCAGTGGACAGTCAAAATATACTAATAAAGAACACAGAGGAGCACTGGGCGAACACAGTTCATCAAGAAACGTGGAGGATGAATTAGCCTCAGAAAAACACACACACACACACACACACACGAGCATCCTGTCTCAGCGCGGTGACCGCAGCCCTGCCCGCCCTACAGAAGCACCGACCACTATCAAAACCGGGAAAACGCCCCCGACGAACCGCGTCGCTGCCGTCAGACGGAGGGATGACCGCCGAAAGGGCGGCGGTGGGTCTGGCCCCCGCCTCCCGTCCCGGCGCCATCGCGGTCTGCACGCGTGGGGGGAGGCAGGCTGAGCAACGCTCCGCTTCCATTAGCGAAGCCAGGGTCACGCAGGGGATGAGCGGGGTCACGGCCCAACGCCTTCACGCACCGCACCAACCCAGCGTATTTTCAGAGACACGCAAACGAACCGCCCCGCGCCGCTCCCCGCTCTCCATCACAGACCTGCGCTCCGGCCGCCGTCCGCCGCCTCGGCTGCCGCCCGCGCCTACGTGCGCCGGGGAGCGAGGGGCCGGAGAGCCGCCGGATCCCGCAGCGCTCCGCGCCGAAGCCGCGCCCACCCCACTCTACGTGCGGCCCGGCAGCCGCGGCCCCCCGCTCCCCGCCCGCCTACGTGTGGCGGTGCATGCGGGGAGCGCCCGGCGCAACGCGCCCCGCCCACGGCCCACGGCCCGCCGCCCTCCCCCGTGGCGGAGCCCGTGCGCGGAGCGGCGCGCGCCCGGGAGCTGCGCAGGCGCCCTGGCGGCACGTGGGGCGGCCTTAATGGCGGCGGGCTGAGCTGCGGCGATGGCTGCCGTGCCCGGGCTGCAGGAGGACTGCGAGGCGCTGCTCGCTGCCTTCCAGGAAGCCGACACCGTCCGCTTCGAGCGCTTTGCTGAGCTGTGGCGGGAGCGCCGCTTCCACACCATCTTCCAGTGAGTGATCGGCCCTGCGCTGCGCTGCCGTGGCGGGTTGGCGTTAAACAGCAAAGCGGTGTAGGTCGTTGCTTTTTTTCACTCCGGGTCTGATTTGCTGCATGCAGTGCTGCTGAGGAGCACAGCCCTCTGTGAGGCAATCTAGAGTAACGTTTTAAGGTTCCCAAAGCTTGCTGCTGCATTACGGGTGCTTTTACTATCACTGTGAACTCTCTATTTGCTGTAGTGGTCGAATGAGAGCTCTGGAGAGGAACAAGATCACCAAGAAGACGTTGGAGCTGGCACAGCAGTACTTCTTGCCGCCCTATGCCTTCCAGATCCGGGTCGGGGCTCTGTACCTTCTGTACGGGCTGTACAACACGCAGCTCTGCCAGCCGAAAATAAAGGTAACTCGCTGAGCCTCCTCGGAAGGTGTGGGATGTGGGATGTTTTCGTGGCAGTGCTAAGGTTAGGAAGGGTCGCTGAGATTATTTGTTGCCGTTATAGGAAAGAAGTTCTTCCTTATGTCTGTATGGAAGTTCCTGTGTTCCAGTTTGTGCCCATTGCTGCTTGTTCTGTCGCTGGGCACCACTGAAAAGAGCCCACAGCCATCTGTTTGAGTCCCACACTTCAGACATCTGTGATGAAATCACCTCTCAGTCTTCTCCAGGCTGAACAGTCCCAGGTCTCTCAGTCTTTCCTCATACGGATGTTCCGTCCCCCATTCATCTCTGTGGCCCTTTGCTGTACTCTCTCCAAAAGTTCCCTGTCTTTCATGAACTGGGGAGCCCAGAACTGGACACAGTGCTCCACTAAAGTGGAGCAGAAGAGGAAGGATAACCTCCCTTGACCTGCTGGCGCCCCATGGCACCATTGGCCTTCCTGGCCACAAGCGCACCCTGTTGGCTCATGGAACATCCTATTGTCCACCAGGACACCAAGGTCTTTTCCACAGTCAGTGGGAAGCTAGAATATTCTCATCACATGTGGAGAGAACTCCATGGCAGCCTCAGTTGTTTATTAGAATTTCAACAAAATGAAGACTGGTTAAATTATTTCCAACTCCCATTAACTAGAAGTGGAATTTGTTAATAGGTGGAAAGTTTGAACATCTGAACAATACATGCCTTCTTACTGCCTTTAGGAGAGAAGATTGGTATAGAAATGAGTTAGAAAGTCAGTGCAAATGACCTGTGCAGAAACAGTTGTGTATGCTGTGTGCATATGCACAACTGAGTCCAGATTCCTTACATAGGAAACAATATTCTACAGTGATGTCATTACATCTCAATTTAATTATAGAGGAGTCACTTCACAGAAATGAATATAGGCAATTTTAAAGCCACTGCTACACAGCAGATGTTGGAGAGTGCAGGAATCATCCAAGAAGGTGTCTTAGGTAGAGTGAAAATGAAGTGGGCTGAGCAGAGGGAGGAGGGACAGCAAGAAATGGGAAAAACTTTCTTGAACAGGGCAGTGTAACAGTACACAACTGGTTTGTTGCAGATCAGGATTGCACTCAAGGATTGGCCCGAAGTCCAGAGCTTTCAACAGGATCTGATAGATTCCCAGCATTATGATGCAGCATACATCTTTAGGACACTGCGTCGTGCCAGAGCATTCCATTTCACAGCAATGCCAAAGCTAGTGAGTTATTTTGTTAACAACCTACCATTTTTAATAAAATATCTTCAGTGTTTAATGTCCAGCAGCACTGGTGTGCTTGACACTGTGTTAAGATGCACTGTGCCTTGCTTTATGTAACTGGATACACAACATAAAGCTTAGAGGATGTTTGAATGTACCATGCTTCTCACCTGAAAATCTTTTTCCAGTATCTAATCTTCTTACAATTTGAGATGTCGTGTAACCTGTGGAAATGTTGAGCTCCCAAATTAGAGGGCTGGTTTAAATTCTCGAGTAGGGAATAATTTTTTTAAAGTGCTGGTTGAGCACTTGGCTATAAGGGTGCATGCTGTTGTTGATGAGAGAGTTTTATGCCTTTCAGCATCTCTTGATTGTTAGATATGCAGCTAAAACTTTCAAGAGTAGGGGTGGCTTAAGTTGACCGTTTAAGTTACAAAACCTTGTCTCCCGCTTTAGCTAAACTACAGAACTAAGAAGAAGATCCAGGAAAATGAATGTAAAGAAGAATTTAAAGATCCAAGTAACAGAGTAAGCAGCCTCATCACGAATGATGTATTGGAGGTACAAAACTTTAAACTATGATTAAACTTCTGTTTGTTTTAGTGTTCTTTTTTCTGTTATTGAAAAAGCTATACATTTTCAAATTAGTTCAGGATAGTTCTTAATGCATTTCTTGTGGAATGCATACTAAGATGATAGTCTGTCTTGGCAATTTTATTGAATATTCAGAAACACAGCATTTAATTGGGAGGAACTTTTGTACCTGCTGTTACTATATGGTACCTGTACCATACATTCCTATGTTTTCTGGCTTCGCCTCAATATGATGTAAATGGTAAAGGGAAAAATGACCAAGTGTCACTTGGGGGGGAAGGAAAAAAAAGGAAAATGATGAGTTGGGAAAAGCAGGTTTGTTTTGTTGTGTCTGCAGATTGCAGCTGGAGGCTGGGTAAGGAAAATAAGACCTTAACCATTTACAAGGTTATAGCCTTATCTAACCTCTATTTTTCCTTTCAAAGCTTGGTTTTCTTAAACATATAAAATATTTATGTAAAAAAAAAAACCAACAAGACAGTGATTCCAGCAGAACGTTGTAACTCAGTAGATCCTTGCTTAAAAAAATCCAGTTATCTCTGAAATGTTGGTGTGAGAAGGCTGTGAAGTGATTCCTCTGAAGAGATGAAAAAAGGAAACCTCTTTGAGATCTGATCCATGGTGTCACTGAGACTTACTTTTTAGTTTAAACAACAAAAGATACTCTTTCTTCTTTTGGTTGTTTGGTGTGCTGATGGGGAAGTGCCAGGTAATATTACTGCTATAATATAAGTTAATATTCTACTGCTCTGAAATGGCACTGATATAAATAATCTATTTCTAACACTTCTGCTAATTCAGTGGTGTCCTTAGGTTACATAATCTTGGTTTTCTTCAGTGCGAACTTGTATCACTTTACTGCTGTAATCTTTTTCCTGAAAAGTATCTCTTTTCCTGTTTTAGGAACTAATGAATATTCATGAGCACTATCAGAAAATGAAGTGTGCCATATCAGCTGACAAATCCCAGCCAGACAAGGCCCTGAGCTTGATAAAGGATGAATTTGTAGTTTCTCTTAAAGACATAGCTTTGGAACATCAGGAATGGCAGCAAAAAAGATTGGTAGGTATACAATCAAGGAAAAAATAATATAATTGAAAAGTACAGTCAAATAGATGCATAATCAAAAATAAACCAATAAAGAGTTAGGCACAAGGGTAACAAAGAGAAAATAGGTGGAACACTTACCCATGCAGAGGGCTTGCAGTAAAGGGCTCCAAAGGAGTGGATCTCTCAGAAGAGATCCTTCCTCCCTGGCAGTCAGCACTTAAATGGGTCTAGGAGAGGTGGAGCCTGGCTCCACCCCTTCCTGCAGCACAGGTGAACTGCTTTCACCTGTGCTCCCAGGGCTGACGTATTACTTGCCTCAGATAACTAATCAAGGGTTCAGGCTGTGATTCAGCAGCTCCCATACAGTAGGTAATACCAACCACTATGCTGTGGCAATTTAACAGATTATGTGAGTGTAAAATCTGGCGTAGAGTGGGAAGCTCAGTCTAAGAACTGGAGCACTGAAGACATGGAGTGAGTAAAACTCAGGGTTATGGTGTGGGGGAAAGGATGGTGAATGTGTGTGATACTGGCTGTGTGATAACAGAAATGTTTGCCCTGGAATGTGTGATTTGTGGATGGTATTAGAATAACCGTGTGAAATACCTCTGTAGCAGTTTGTGGTCAAGGAAAGGCTGTAATGTAAGATTAGTGGAGAAAATGGGCATGTGTGGTTACTGCTTTGTGAATGACTGGCATTTAAAAACTATTCTGTTTTGTGTGTTTTTCAGAAATTGTTACTAAAAGCTAAAGAAGCTGATGAAATGCCAAACAGAGTGGAAGAAGGAACTTCGCTAAGATCAGAAGTAAGAAAAATGAACTTGTTTGCTACATTGCACAGGCAAAATCTGTAAATTTCTTAACGTAGTATCATAGGCGAGGTGGGTTCTGCCTGTCGTTCCAGGGCTTGACAGAGTCAAAGTAAGTTCCAGGAATAATTAGCAGAGTTGGGATTTTGATTTGAAAAGTTGTGTTGTTTTCTGTTAAGCTTTGAGCAGTCATTGTTGTGATAGTTCTGGGATGCTTGTAGTAAAAAGATATGGCCCCATCCAGGTAAGGAAAGAGCTGTATTTTCTTGACCAAACATCTTTGTGATTCCTCCCAGAGTTTCGCCTAAATGCAGTAGCCACTTTTTAGTGCTATAAAATCCTCTTGTATTGTATTTGCCTGCATGTTTCAACTGTGAATTTGATTAAGAAGTGAAGTTTCAAATTTTATTTTCTGTTCCTGAGCTGTGGAACTGAAGGCAACCAAATTAAGCTTTACATTCTTAATGGAAGTTGAACTTTATTTAAGAAACAATTTGTCACCATTTGTTATGGAATTACAGCAATAATGAAATACTGCTGAAGTCTGGTTTAAGAGTTCATTTTAATGATACTGTAATAGAAAATGAAACCTTTTCCTGAGTGATCCTTTTGTTTCTTTGCAGGGTTCTGAAAGAGCCAATGCTTTGGCCAGAATCAAACACAAGTCTTATTCTGCGGTTGTTGAGGTAGGTATAAAATTTGATGGTAGGGATGTAGTTATTTTAAACGATAATTTAAAGTACTAGCAATGTAAACAATTGATCAGAAAGGAAGGAGTTAAAATTGCTCTCTGTTATTCAGCTTTTGAATGTTCTGGTTTCCATATCTAACACATAGGGAAAATGTGAGGCTCTGTTAGATGTACGGAAGCAATGCCAGTATGGTCTGTGCCTGGAGGTTTTCATTTACAAGGTGTCTTTTCATGTCAGTGCTGTTTTTTCAATAGGTGGAATTTTAAGTAAATGGAATTAAGAAGTACTTGAGTTTAATTGTTCTTTGAGGCTCAGATGTGTGAAGCTCTGAAGATTCTTGTGAAAATGGAACTTGGGAGTTTAAAGCCAATTGGAAATTTTTGGAACATTGTTTCTCTAAGTACTACTCGAAAAATATTATTGAACTACCTTTCTTATGGCAGACCTATGGTAAACATTGCATCATTCTTTGTTTATTTAAATTGTTTAGTGGAGAATTATGAAATGAAACTGAGCTCTGGAATGTACAGCAGTTCGGACCTATGAATGAAGCACTGTGTGACATACAGTAGCATACAGCTACAGCAGTTTAACTTTCTTTTTTTCCATAATTTTTACATATACTTACCTTCTAGGCCTCCAAATCCAGAAGACATCGTCAAGTAATATTAGAATCTTCTGAATCGGGATTGGATTATGGGAAATCTCCAAAACGAAGTAAAAAAAGCAGTAGGAGACCACAGCCAGCAGAGAAAAGAGGTTCTCTGGAAATCAGAGGTTTTTTTCCATTGCATTTAGGAAGAAATTCCTTATTGTAAGGGTGGTGAGACACTGGAACAGGTTGCAGAGAGGTTGTGGATACCCCCTGCCTGGAAGCATTCAAAGCCAGGCTGGGTGGGGCTGTGAGCAACCTGGGCTAGAGGGAGGTGTCCCTGCCTATAGCAGGGGGCTGGAACTGGATGATCTTAAATGTCCCTTCCAATCCAAACCATTCCGTGATTCTATGATTCATTTATGGATCTCAAGAAACTGTTTTTTGCACTTGTTTACATTCCAAGTATTTGCACATCCCTGCTTGTGCATATTTTTTTTTTTTTTCCCTTTGGACTCGAAATATATTACTTTCATCTCTATCTGCCAGTTCTGAAGGCATGGGAAATGGCTTTTGTTTTCTGAAGTAAGTCAGCTTTCTGACGTGCAGCTTCTAAACTGATAAAAGTTGGTCAGCCATTCCAGTCTTTCATTTTGACTTACTGTTTATTAAAGGTTAACTAAAATTGAGCAGTGAAGTAGTTCTGAATAAACCATCTGAAGACAGTAATTTCAGAGTTCCAAAGTCTGTCTTCTGACGTGCTTAGCTTCTGAGACAATTCAGTCCACTTCAGAGGTGGGCATCAGTCTATGTTGGCTTTGCTTCACTTCAGAAGAGCAGATGTAGTATTGGAGAGAGAATATGGAGAGAAATTTTGGATAATCTCTGAACTGAAGATTAATATTGTTTGATGATTAATATTGATTAAGCTGGTGATTAATATTGTTAGTTACTTGTTATGGAGCATTTTTCTAGTGAGCCATATGAAGATACTGGGAAACAGGTGTTTCTCCGCAACCTTTGACTGGAAAGTCAATACAGATACAAGAGAACAGTCTTCTAAGTACTGAAGCTAAAATACAGAAGTCAAACAAAACAGACTAATAACAGTAAAAAAAAAAACACTAAAACCCAAAGCTGACTTTTTCTCCTAAAATATCTGTCTGCAGGTCAGAAGCAAGCAGAAAAGGAAACTGTTACTCGCCATATCGGGATGCCTGTAATCACAGAAGAAGATAGCTCAGATACAGAAGGTATCGTGATTGAAATTCTAAGAGACTGTAAACTTTTTTTGTTAATTGCTCTGTACTCTGCTGTTGTTTTTTTTTTTAACTGAAATTGGTGTCTTGCACCGCTTTGCTTTGCTTTCTTGCAAAAACTAGGTTAGTTTTTATCCTGTAAATCGTTACATCAAAACTGAAGCTGTGCTCTGATAGTTTGTTGCAAGCAAACATGATGGCAAAATCCTGGGAGTCATGTTTATTGTACATAAAAATTATTTCCATTGGCAGTTCATTGATAGTCTGATAGATCCTGCTTACAAAGAGGAAGGCAGACTTAAGAGCTCGACCAGAGATACTTGCTGTTAGCCTGAAAGAATGGGATTTAATTAGATTATTTAAAGGGAAACAAGGGGATAAGTACAACTTCTGCAAAGGTCTGGCAGCATAGATGACTGCAAGGAATACATATTTTGGAGTCAACTTAGTATCAAAAACTGTATGTAACAAAGGATTATTTTCATACAAGAGAGAATAATATCAAAATACATTAATAGCACAGTAGTACATCCTCTGATCATCACAGTTAGCTGTAGACAATTTGAATTCATTTAACTTTTAGACAGGTTGAAGGCACAGTGGTGTCTTTTATGTTGTACTTGATGTTATTTGTTCTTCCTCCAAGTTGTCACAATGTTTTGTCTGTAAGTCAGGGGCGTTCTTCAGTTCTTTGAATAGTTTTACCAGTAAGTTTTGAAGCATTAAAAAATGCCAATAAGCAAATTTATGTGTAACTTTATAAGTGTTCCATATTAAAGATGTTTATGAGGAGCAGAAAGCTCTCAAGTTGAATAAGTTTGAAAGGACAGTACTTTGTTAATCAATGGGATTTTATTTAATATTTGGAATGATAATATGCCATAGAATCTAGAAAGATTTTTTTCATATTTAAAGTTATGAAGAGATGGATTCCTGAGGGAATCTCAGGAGCTCATCCAATTCATTTCCTTCTTCTGGGCAGAATTAATTCTACTTTAATTATTCCCAGGAGGGAAGATTGATTGAAAAGTTTGTCAGAAAAATCTCTCTATTTCCTTTCAGAAGTGCCTCTCTCCAAGAGGAGAAGACGACGTTAGGACCCAGTTGGAGAACACTGATGTGAACTGTAATGACAAAGTGTAAATGTCAGGTGTAACACAGAGTGCTTGTTTGGATTTCTTTGGATGTACAACAGGAACTGGCTGGGACCGAAGCTACAGGTGACACTGGAATACTGGTGCTGACTGCTGTACTTTAGCAGTCTCATGGTACAGCACCTGGTGCCTTTATTCACCTGGCTGTGAGAAGAAGTTGCTATGCACTGTGTGAGATGAGAAGAGGGAGAAGATGGTTCCTTCTTGTATCTAGTTTGTATAATGCGAGTAATCACTTGGAACTCTTGTTGACTTGCAGTGAATTTTTAGCAGACACTCTTGAAAGAACAGCTCACAAAATACTTGCCTGTATTTGTGCAATAAATTATTTCTCACTGTTTACTTGCTACATTTTATAGCATGCAAATTCAGCAATATTTATCGAGGTTCCTACAGGTGTAGGAAATGAACTAGGTGATAAGCCTTTTATTGTATTCAGTCTCCAGCTTTGTTGTACATTTGAACGAGGAAATACAGTGTGTGTTCACTGATTTATTTTTTTTTTGCAGGTGACACCAAGCTGTATGAGGGCAGGACTAGAATTCAAAATGATCCTTATCAATTGGAGCAGTGATGTGAAAAGAAGTAGGAATGGAAATAAACATGAAGCTTAGCACTAGGAAAAGGTACAGAGTGGGAAAACAATTGCTAGGCAACAGTACTGCAGGAAAAGCAAAAAGACTGAGAATCATAAGCTGGAGTATTTTCTGTAAACAGTAACATCCTCTAGTATTTGTGTCACCATTCAGCCCTGTAAGGCCATAGGCTTAAATACTCTCTTATGATAGGTAATTAAAAAAAAAACCAAACAACAAAATTGGTGATTATTCTCTTTGGTATTTTCTCCAGTTGAACACACAGGTGCAAAAAAAACAACACAGCCTGTCAAGAAAGGCCAAAGAGTTTGAGGTGTTCTTTTCTACAGGAATACATAGGGATACAAAAGACTTTTTTTGGCATAAAGGGGGCCTAAACTGAGTGAATTAGTGTGGTAGGTATTGCAGAGCCAAAGGAATGCAAGTGCCTTTACCCAGATGAAGGAACTCTTAAGTGAAAAGATAAAGGGTTGGAATATAAAAAGGGCAGGTATTGAATGCATTAGTTGGTAAGGAAGAGCGGGCCTAAGTGACAAATGTTGGACACTGGAAAAATTAATAATTAAGCACCAGTATTGCACTCAAACCCTCATTTACGGATAACAAGGAAGTGCTTCATTAAAAAGCCAGAAATGTAATTGACTGATAATGGTATTCATACCACAGTAATCACCATTTATATAGCAAAGCTAAAGGCTCCTCTGTGTGGGCATTTGGATGTGTGGGGGCCACGTTTACAAGTGTGCTGGGGGTGACAGAACGCAGGCTGTACGTTGTTCAGGTGCCACCAGTTGAGAAACACCTGAAGTGGGGGACATTTCGCACTGTCATTTTCATTGCAGTGGAAAAATCAGGGCCCGAGTGAAGGTAAGTGCAAAAGGTGCTGTGTGGGGGGGGGGGGGGGTGTAGGCGAACATCAGCTGTAGAAGAATCCTAACAACAAATAATCCTGATAATAATTAAAAAAAACTTAGACGCTATGCAAGTTTAGCGCGGCAAAGATTTGAGAGTGGTTGTAAGAATCTTCATAGCTACGGAAGGTGCGTGCAGACCCTGCCCGGGTCTTCAGCCCTCCGTGCGACGACGACGAAGCGGCGGGGCCGGGGGGGGTCCCCCCGCGGCGAGGCGGGCGGCGGGGACGCGCGGCGCGGGTCGGTCAGCGCGCCCTCTCCCCGGGCCGAGCTCCGAATCCCCGGCCGCCGCCATCGGGAAGCCGGGCCGCGCCGTTGCGGCCGCGGCGACGGACGGTGAGCGCGAGCCGGCGGCGCCCGGAGCGGGGAGGGGGAGGCGGTTGGTGGTCCGTTACACCGGGCGGGGACCTCGCCGAAGGCGGCGGGTGTCGGTGCGGTCCGCGGGGCTGGGCGGGCAGGTAGGAGCGCGGGGATGCGGGCTCGGAGGGGGAGAGAGCGCGTAACGACGTGCGCTTTGAAAAGCGCCGACAAAGAGCGGCTGGCCTTGTGGTGACGGGAGGCTCGGCTGCGTCCGTGCGCCGCCAGGCGCCGCGGGGCTGCCGGCGTTCTGACCGCGCCGATGCGAAGGTAAATCGCCCGCCCTGCCACGATCGATTCCTCCGCTCCCGTCCCCGCCCGGCGTGATCCCGGGCTGCGGTGGAGCCCCGGCTGCAGGAGGGCAGCCGTTGCTGCTCGCACCTCGTTGCGCAGCCCCCCCCCTCCCCCCCCTTTCCTTCCCCCCGCCTGCAGCCCGGCTCCGCGCTGTTACCGAGCGCCCGGGGGTCTCTCTGTATCTTTCCCCGGTTTGTTTGGAGGACAGATAGACCCGGTAGCCTCGAAAGATGTCAGGATGGCACACCACGGTTCATAAGCTTGCAATAACAAAATCCCAAGCTTGAGCTCTTATAAGGGCTGGACTTAGTGGGGAGAATCATTTCTCTCTTCCTTTGGTCATACAGTGATGCTCACCTGTGTTTGCTGTACCACACTGTCTTTCAAAACTGTGCCCCAAGGGGGAGGTGACCTTGGACAAGGCCCAGACAGACACGATGTGGACGCGGCCTTTGGAGTTCTCCTCCCGTGAACGTGAGTAGATGGAACTAAGAGGTCAGCAGAGAGTGAAACAATTGCTTGTGGTGCTGTACATGACCTCCTCATGAGCCTGAGTAACACTGGAGGTGGAGTTCAAGCATTGTTAGCCTACAGACAGGTGTGTTGCCTTTTGGTTCAGCTGCTGAGGCTTTGGCGTTGATCATCATTTTCAACCTTCTTTTAGCAGAGGTTTGCTTTGCAGAGTAGGAAGCATTTGTGCTCTGCTGGATGCTATTCTCCAGGCTTGTTTAGCCTGGAGAAAAAAAGGCTGTGGGGTGACCTCATTGCAGCCTTTCTGTACCTAAAGGGAGCCTACAAACAGGAGGGGAATCAACTCTTTGAAAGGGTAGATAACTGAAGGACAAGAGGAAATGGTTTTAAGTTGAGGGAGGGAAGATTTAGGTTGGATGTCAGGGGGAAAATTCTTTACAGAGAGTGGTGAAGTGCTGGAACAGCTGCCCAGAGAGGCTGTGGATGCCCTGTCCCTGAAGGTGTTCAAGGCCAGGTTGGATGGGGCATTGGGCAACCTGGTCTAGCATTAAATGTGGAGGTTGGTGGCCCTGCATGTGGCAGAGGGTTGGAGCTTTGTGATCCTTGAGGTCCCTTCCAACCCTGACCATTCTGTGATTTTGTGTTCCTTGTAGTTCCTGCTGTGCACTGCTGTCTTGTGGCTGCTTTTCCCTCTCGCTGGTGCTGCGGCAAGACCAAACTAATAAACCTTGCTAAGCTCATCTGATATGGTCCGGAACACCTGGAATATCTTGCACTGCTTGCTGTTTTCTGCTTGTTTTGTGTGCCAGGTCAGACCTGGCAGAAGTTCCTTTATTTCTCACCACTTCATATCTCAGCTTTGGTGGTCTCATCCTGTAGAGCTACATGCTCTGGGCTGTACTGTTTTCAAAGCTCTCCATGTGCTTTGTGTTCATTAGGTTTCTTGGTGGTTTGCAATATTTATTCTTGGTAAGCACATCTAGCAGTTAATTCCTTATCCCCGTGACAGTAAATGTTTTGATTGAGAAATAATACCTTGATCACAAAAGACCTGAGGAGTGTTCGGTGTTAGGGTGCATTTCCTGGACTTGGTAAGATGGTGTACTTGTATTAAATTCCATTTGGTTATAAACTATGATTTTTTTTTTTTTTCGTGTGGGCAAAGTGCATTGTTCTGTTCAGCTTTCTGTCATCTGACAGATGTCAACCCTGCCTGGCCTTGCATGGATCAGTGGTACCATTGGTGGATCACAGGGTTTGTGTTGGTCAGGGAACCTGGGGAGGAGTAGGGATATCCTGCAGCTTAAGTGGTGTCAGTTTCTGCCCTTGAATCAGAGCTGTTCCTCAGAGAAAGGAATAATAGCCAGAGTGCCTCTCTTCTCCTGTGATTCTGGGCTGCCAGAAGAGGTGGTGGTGATGACTTGTGGTGATCTGGAGTTATGCGTCTAAGCAGTCTGCTGTGAGTTTTATTGTTAAATAATTCATTGTTCCTGCTGGCTCAGGGATCAGAAAAGAAACAAATTTTGCCTCCAGAAGCTTTGGCTTCAACCCAATTTGAAATGAGTGCAGCTTAGACACAGTTCAGGTCAGTGTTGGAGTGAGCCAAATGCTGCATATCACTTAGATACACTTCTAATGATAATAAATATGGTCTCCTCACAGTAGCAGGTGTGCATCAGGTATTTCTAAATGAAGATTTTTAACAAGAGAATATACTGAAAAGATGAGTTAAATGGACACGCAGGTCACTTTTCGGAGTAGAATCACAGAATCATTGAAGTTGGAAAAGATCTTTAAGATTACCAACCACCAACCCATCACCACCATGCTCACTAAGCCACATCCTGCAGTGCCACATCTACACGTTTCTTTGAACACCTCCGGGGACAGTGACTCCAATTTGTAAGTTGGTTTCATTGCAGGCGGGTCTTGTTTTTCCTGACTGGGAACCTGTGATGTATAGAGAAACTGACAGTGTTATGGGGATGTCTGTGTTTTCTGCTGTGAGTCAGTAATACTGGGACTTAACCACACTGCACATCTGCAGCCCTATTTGTTGTGCGGGTTGTCTGTATTCCACCTGAAGGCAACTTCACTCTGTTAAAGCTTTTAATTAAACACTGTGTGTTTGTGTCACTTCATGTACATGGGTATGGCAGTGCAGTAACATGCCATTAATAAATGTTGGGGCAGTAGTAAGATCCCAGGCAGAACAACTGAATCCTAGTGTCTTTGTTAAGCCACTCAGATTCAGTTACTCTCCTGGGATCTTAGGTGTAGGTTTGGTATAGCATTCTAGAGGAGGGCACTCCCATTCGCATGGCTTTCAAGATCTTTGTTAATGTGCTTAGAAAATACAGGCAAGACCATCACATGGTTCTTTGAAGAAATAGGTGGATTAACTTGTAACAGCAATTTGGGGATTGGTTGATTAGTTTGCTTTGTCTGGGTGGCATGTAGATGTGTGTCTTGAGTCTTTAAGGTGCTTTTAGGAATTAGAAGGTATTGCATATTGCAGCTCAGTGTTTACCAGGAGTGGATGAAACTCAGTGTTGTGGCGAGGAGAATCCCTCAGTCTCCTCCGTTCCCTCAGGAGTTTGGGGCATCATAGAGTGAGCTCTGCCTCATTTAATGTGTGGTCCTCTTGTTGGACTGGGCAAGCATTCACCTGTCTGGATGTTTGAATCCTTCTGTGGAAGGATGGGAAATTAAGGACTTAGCATGGCCTTCAGCTCTTCCATCAAGGGTCCCTCACTTTGACTGTCTGCCATCATGGGTTGCTTGCCCTATAGGAAATGCCAGACTCACAAAATGGTTGGATTGGAGGGGACCTAAAAGCCCATCCAGTTCCAACCCCCTGCCATGGACTGGTTGCCCTCCACCAGCTCAGGCTGCCCAGGGCCCCATCCAGAGCCTTGGGCGTCTCCAGGGATGGGGCACCTACAGCTCTCTGGGCCGCACTGCCTTTGAGCAAAGGGTTTCTGCCCAGCTTCTAACCTAAATCTCCCCCTTTATGCTTGGTTGGAACTGCTGGTATGCTTGTATGCCAGGTGGCTGGCTGTACAGTTGCATGTAACCATGGGGGGCTTTCTGAGTCCTGCCCCCCCCCCCCCCCCCCGTGCTTGAAAAACCCCCTGTTTGAGAACAATTTGGATTGGTAGATGGTTTGATGTTGCTTCATTTTGACACAACATTGCTTATATTCCTGCTAATAATAGACCTGTGTCACATCTGGTTGTGTTGAGAGCAAATCTTGATAAATGCCTGCTTTGTGCAAAATATTGATTGCCATTGTGTGTTCTTTTCTAAATACTTGAAGCACAGTTAATTTTATAAAGAGGCCAAGTTTGTGCTTACATGCTGTCCCCATGAGAAAATGTTCAAAGAGAAGCACGCACTCAGGCTTCAGGATGGCTTGCAAAATAGATTGGAGAACATTTAAAATCTGTTTCCTTCCTGTTTTGATGAGCACTGAAGTAGAGCGCATTCTCCGGGGAAAATGCCTCTGAGGAGAGCTTGCTTTGAGCATTATTGTTCCTGAAGGCAGGCAATTGCTCTGGGAGAGGGTGGGGAGGGATTCAGCTGAGAGCTGGATGCAGTGGCAAGGTGCAGGCAGTGTTTCTGCTCTGAGGACAGGTAAGCTAAAGGGCCTGTGGGCCCTGGAACCGGGTTTCTGATGGTATTTTTAGAGGTTTGAAGACACAAGTGAGGTAGCAAACCAAGCTGTTTCAGGCACGTAGGACACCTCAAATCAAATCTGGCCCCACAGCCTTGCTTGTAATAGCTGTAGCACTAATTTAGTATGCTTAGGTCATGGTGAAATAGATCCTTTTGGTGCAGACAGGCCATTAAGGAGGAAGTCTTGTGAGCGTGGTGCTGGATGTGCGGATGCGCTGTGCCCTGTACTGCAAGTGCTGCGGCAGCAAGAGGGCTGTGAGCTGCATAAGGGATTGTAAAACAATGGTCTCTGGCTTGTCTTCCCTCTAAGTAATGATGCCAGCTTTGCCTTGGGGTCCCATCTGCAGCAGTCCATAACATTTATTGCGCATGTTACTCTCTCAAAGTGTTCCTTTGGTTCCCATGCACGTGGAAAACAAACGTGTACCATCTGTTCTGGTTAAGTCCTTCCGTGGGACTGCTCAGCTGCAGAGCTGACTCTTAGCAAAATAGGAGTAGTCCCAATTATCAGTAGAGGTTATCTAAAGACATCAGTCAGCTTTGCTTTCAAAAGCAGCCTCTTCCATGCTTCAGATAGGTTGACGTCATGATTGGTGGGGTTAAGTAGTCATTAAGGAGACCTTGTGTTCACTTCCCACTGTATGATCTATTGCTTATTACTCTTGTGCTCTGGGAAAGCTCGATCAATTATCCAGCAAGGGCTTTTGATGAATCTATCTAGGGGATGGGGAGGCATAAGCTCTATAAGCTCATTCTTTGAGCTGCTCTTTAAGCACACAGACCCTGTGCTGGCTGTTCTTTGTGTAGCTTTAGGAGATGAATTCCCGCATAAAAGAGGATACAGCTATCGTCTGTTTATCTGATAAGTGTGTGCTGAACTTATCACAGTGACTGTAAATAAATCCAATTAGCCATGTCTTAATCAGCCATGGATGTCACAGAATCACAGGGGAGGGTTGGAAGGGACCTCAAAAGAACATTGAGTCCAACTCCCCTGGCCAAAGCAGGTTCCCTACAATAGGTCACGCAGGTAGGTGTCCAGCCAGGTCTTGAATATCTCCATAGAAGGAGACTCCCCACCTTTCTGAGCAACCTATTCCAGTGATCCATCACCCATACTGTAAAGAAGCTCTTCCACATGTTAGAACAGAGCTTCTTGTGTTCAAGCTTGTGGGCCATTGCTCCTTGCCTTATTGCTACGCACCACAGACAAGAGCCTGGCCTCATCCATTTGCCTCCCACCTCCCTTTAGATGTTTATAAACATTTAGTAGATCCTCTCTCATTCTTCTTTTCCCTATGCTGAACAGTCCCATGTTTCTCAGCCTTTCCTCATATGGGAGATGCTCCAGGCCCCTTAGCATCTTTGTGGCCCTCTGCTGAACTCCTTCTAGGAGGTCCCTGTCCTTTTCAAACTGGGGAGTCCAGAACTGAACACAGTATTCTGTGGGCAGAGTAGGGAAGAAGGATCACTTTCCTTGACCTGCTCTTTTTATATCTTTTATTTTTTGTTAACGTTAGTTGTGGTTTCCAGAACAAACTTCTTCCTTTTCATATGCAAGACAGACCAGTCTGGTGATGAAGGGTTAAATGAATGGCTAGACATTGAATTGAAGGGATGTGTGTGGATTACAGAGAGCAGTCCTACTGTGCTCCCTGATGAAAGCTCCTTCAGAGAGGAGAGCATGGGGCCAAGCTGCTCTGGAGAAGGGCAGAAATGGGATAAGCCTGGTTCATTTTATTCCTTATGGTAGCTCTTCATCAACATCTGCAGCTACAAGAAAAGTCAGATAGAGAAGCTTCAACAATTCTGACCTGTCTTTTTTTGCACGTGCCTTTGGTGTTTCTGCGGGCCCTGCGCAGAAGGCATGGCTGAGGCTCATGGGATCATAGAATATCACAAGTTGAAAGGGACCCATCAGGGTCATTGAGTCCAACCTTTGGCTCCATATAGGGCTGCCTCGTGTCAGGGCTTCAGTCCTTGTTCTGCTTCTCACTTCCTGAGGTAGGCAGTGTTACAGTGTCTTCACGGCTCACATGTATGCTGTACTGGGTGCCATAATTAGCCTTCATTGGCTTTAACAGGGTCTGAAAGCACCTGGGATCTCATGCTTGCTTCTACAGCTGGCTGATGTAGTTTTAGATGCTAGTTGTATATTTTTCAAGTACAGTTTTGTGGATAGCCAAACTACTTAGCTTGGTCAAAAAATATTTTCGAGACACTTAAGCACTTCTTATGAAAATGTGGAAAATCAGAATGTGATTTACATCTCACAAGTGTCTAGACAGCATATGCAGATAGTGTATTGTTTAAAAAAAGTAAAAAATCCATCAAACCTCTCCCAGCACTTCCTCCTGAGAAGCAAATGCATATGTAGTTGGGAAAAAAAAGAGTTTGGTGACTGAACCCAGTAATTTTCATATACATCTATTCAGTCTTCTGCATCTCACAGGGATTGAAAGAAAAGAGCTTTCTAAAAGGGTTTATTGCTCCTTGGTTGGTACTTTCTCTTTTCCTAACCGTTAACTCTTCAAGGGGATTCTGCAGATGGAAGGCCTCTGCACACGGGTAGTTCCTGTTGGTAGTGCTGTTAATTTAATCAGAGGATCGGTATTTGAGCCACTTTGAAAAGGTGATTATCAGGACCTTGGGTTGTCATCTGCACTAAACAACTTGCAGTAGACTTTTCTCCTTTTCAGTATTTAATTTGCTTTGAGAGAGACAAGGAAGTATGGCTTTCAGCAGAGAGTACATCTCAGGAGTGGACTTCTGGCATGATGAGTGAAGAGGAGAGGGTTTATTTTCCCAGTGGGTTAGCAAGCTATCAGAAACTAACAGCCAGGACAGTCGTCAATAGGAGGCTCCAGTGAATCATGCTCGAGAAACACAAGTATTAATAAAGTGCAGAGAGTGAGTTCCCCTTTGGGAAAAGTATTGCAGTGTGGTTTCTGAAGTCCCGAGGTCACAAACTAGAGAAAAGCATTGGAAGAAGTGTGAGGGAGTGAAGACAGGCACTGAGCTGAACAGAGATCTTTGGAGAGGAAAAGGAAAAGGAGAAGTGAATTCTGACAGCAAGGATCTTCATGGGGAACAGGGTGAGTGTCTCACCTGCAGGCTGTGCCATAGCATCTTTTGATCTGGATGAAAGAAGAAAGAATTTCTTGGAGCTGGAGTAAAATATGTGTGGTTACAAAGTGTGGTTTTCCATTATATCTTTACATGCATCTCCCAACCTTGTAATTGTCATTTAATGTTTTGGTTACAGAAAATAAATGGCCCAGTTTCTGAGGATTATGTTGGAGGATGCACAGTCATGATGCTCTGCATCCCCAGGGATAGGGCAAGCCATAACACTGGTAGGCGAGATAGGTCTGGTAGCACAAAGTTGGAAAATACTCATGCATTAGCAAAGCCAGTGCTCAAGTTGATCTGGGGATGGATTAGTGCAGGATTTCTGCTGGAGGGAGGTGTCTTTTGATGATAAGCTGAAATAATTTGGCATCTATCAGAGATGTAGCAAATCTGGACTTTGGGTGTTTTAAGTCAGTTTCTGACAAGAATGTGTGTTTATTCTATATTGTGAGTATTTTATGTTTTCATTCTTAGGTAACTGTACAAAATGAGCCTAAAACTTTTTATCAGACAAAGTCAGGGGGGGACTGAACTGCTGTCTGTTCCAGGATGGATATTTCTTCTCTCTCTCTCGTTACCCAACGACTCTTTGGAACCAATGTTTTATAACAACAACTTTGTTAAAAATTCTTATGAAGTTTTTCATTTTGAAGTCCATTTTGCATAATGTGCTATGGTTATGCTTTGTGCTGAAAAACTTTGAGTCAACCCTGAAGAACAATGCAGTCACCGTAACAATCACATACACAGTGTTTAACGTGTGGGAGGTTTTTGTCCTTTCTTGTTTTGCAGCAATTTAAATCCTCTGAGCTTCTTTTCAAGGGAACAGATGAAAGGAAAGAAGGGATTTTTTTTCATTGCCACAAGGACTAGAAAGTTATTTGCTGTAATAGCTGAGATTTTCACTTGATCGCTCTGCACTCACCTCCACAGCAGCTATTATTGTTCAGTGAAGGATTACATTTTAGTTGGTGAAGTTATGATGACTGCATTCAATTTGTTTGAGATTTGAGATTCAAAAAATAAACGTTTGTTTTTTGAACAAACATACCTGTTGCATGGAACTACAGTGTAGTTACAAGTTAGTTTAGTTTTCAATTACACAAATCACTTTAGAAGTTTTGTACCTCTCAGTCCCCACAGTGGTACATGTCATGATGGAGAAGTGAAAGACAGCTCAGAAGCAAATTAAGGCCTGTTCCTGCTGCCAAAACTTTGGCTGCCTATGTTTTTTAAGGCAGGGATCCTACATCCCTTCTGAGATGCTGTATGTTAAGGGTAGTCAGCTTGCTTGGCTCCAAGAGCCACCTGCCAACATTTCTATGCAGTGGAGAACTGTATGATGTGCACCTAGTGTCGTGGAGGGCCTTAGTATGGGGCACTGCATCACCTGGAGAGTACAGTGAATTCTCTGAGATCTCTCTCCTTGGTTACAGAGGAGTCTGTAGCCAACAGTGCTCTCATTTTTGCCCCAATTCTGGCAAGCTCTCACCTTTTTGACTGGCCAGGAGCTCTGAGACTTGCTGCATCACAGTCTGAAATGCTCCAAAATGGCGAAAGAGTTGTAATTTAGCAAAACCAAATGGAAAATGCTATCCTGAGGAAGGGGTCTTTGAGCTGTTGGTTTCACTGGCTGTGCTGATACAGCTCAACATGTCCCAGTTTGATGCTGCTGATGTCCTCTTTATCACTGGGTCTCGCTATAGTATGCAAGACACAGGAGGAGACAGGAGATGTGCTGTTCTCTTTGACAGCTATGTTTTCTCTGCAGATGGCTTTAGGAGTGTCCAAGTGATAAAGTTTAGGCCTTTTGTTGATGTGACAGTTCTGCCATGTGCTCAGAAGCAATGATTCAGGCCACCAAGCTTCCAGCCTGACATTGAAAATTAGCAGTTCCAAGCCTCAGAAAGAGCACATGCTGTCTCTTCAACTCTTAGTCTGTGTACTGCTGATTTTCAGGTGTTTCTGCAAATACGAGAGCTAGAAACAAAAGCATAAAACAAAGCTGAGTTTCTCTCTTGTAATTGCATCAGTAAATCAGTAAATCACGAAGTAACTTCAGCTTGCTAGCAACTCTGATAACAGCTGCAGAGTACCCCCTTTTGCAGGGAAAAGAAGTGGATAAAAGGTTCCTGAATAGCCTAGTAGGGGAGAAATGACTTTTATAAGCACATTGTTTTCAGTATTCCTCAGCAAGAAGTGTGCAGGACACGTCATCATGTATTTACCTGGCTGAAGGCACAGGGACGGACCTCCTCTTCTTGTTTGCTTTCCTATTGCTCTCTTGCCTCTTCCCCATTCAGTGCCTTACTCTGTGAACTTCTGCTTCCTGCCTGGCAGTGGGATGCAGTCACAGCTTCTGCTCTCACCTCAGTTTGTGTTTTGTTCTTCTTTAGACCAGGGAAAGGAGAAGCAGGGAGGGGGAATACTTCTGCATATGGTGTTGCTTAGCAGCTTTTGCTTGCCTGGAGTCACTGGAATGTTGAACAAGAAGTCAGGACTGCCTTGAGCCAGACAACCCTTCCACTGTTGCGCCATGGAGTCATGCTCCTTTGGCATTTCTCCCTTAGGTCTGTTAAGTGGAGCAGCTCTTCAGGAAGCACTGGCAGGTGATTGAGTTCTGTGTTACAGGAAGGATCGAATATGAGGAGTTCTCCGGATTTGGTTGATGCTGTCATGGTTTCTGTGAGCAGGTGGGTTGCTGGGGAATTGTAAGGCAAGAAATGTCAGCTCCCTTGGGAGCTGCGGTTTTGAATTTGGCACTTATTGTCATTTATTTCCTTCAGAACATAACCCTTTTCTAAGACTTTTAACTTTGGCATTCTGTTGGCATTCATTTAGGCAGCCTGGTCTGGTGGTTGGTGACCCTGCACAGAGCAGGGGGTTGAAAGTAGATGATTACTGTGGTCCTTTTCAACTCAGGCCATTCTAGGATTCTGTGATTCTATTCGTATGATAGTATGTAAAGATTCATTCACCAAATGTCTTGGCTGTGCTGTAGCCCTCGTGGCATATGCTGCATAGCTTCAGCTAGTGGGCTGACAGCAGGTTATGTGCTGCATAGCAAGGTGAGGAGTGTAAGGCAAAACCACATGGTCAGTAAAAGGTTTGTGCTATGATAATCACAAGGTAGCAGCTGCCTTGCCCTCTCTTCATTTTCTTTTTGACATCCACTCCTTTTATAATTACTCGGGCTCATCATGTAGGTTAAAACAGCTTCTCTATTTAAGGAGAACAGATGGTTTTTAATATTGTTTTTTTTCTCCTTAACGTTGAGTGAATTGTGGTCGAGTTGGAAACTGACAGAACAGAAGTATATATTTTCATTAGAGAAATACTTGATTAGGTTAATTGAATGTGATTCAGTGTGATGTACGTTTGGCCAACTTAAAAGCCTTACAACTTTGTCTTGGGTGGAAGTAACAGTATCTCAGCGTTTGCAGCAGTGTTCTGTAGCTCCTAAAAACATGGCCATAGGAGCAGTGAATCACTGAGGGGGCACTACTGAATTAGCAGAGGGAATCTCATTTCTTTTTGTAAAAAAAACTCCAACAGCAGGAGGGTGAAGATAGCAAACCCGAAGAACGCATTACTTTCAGGAGGACTGGGAAGCAGTTAAAGCACTGGAATATATTTGTCCACTCTCATCCATTTGTCATCACTGAACAGCAAGTTCTTTCCCGTTTCTTTCTGTAAAGGCTTCAGAAGAGCCAGCTGAGTTCAAATCCAAACCCAGAGAGATAACAGTGGTCACAGGGACCCAGCCCTGGGAGAGTTTGTGTTTGTGATATCCATGACAGTGTAACTTGTAGCAGCCCAGTCATCTCGTCTATCATCTTTTATACTAAAGTCTGAGGATCCTCCAGGGAGGCCCAGTTGTCAAGCAAGGTGCTTTTGTAAGCCGTGACATGAGATTGATAAGCTGTATTTTCCGTGCAAATTCGTGCCTTGTAGGATAGGATACAGCAGAGTCTGGAGTTTGGAAGGACACTGCAGGAAATAATCCTAAAGTACCAACTTCTTGCCCATTTTTGTGATGTATGCTGGAGAGTAAGAGTTCATAATGTCTCCTGGGGAACTCTGTCCTCCTCATGGTTGTGCTTATGGTTGTGCTCTGAGGGTTGTTCTGTGCCCCTATCCACCGTGTCTGGAAACGGAACACACAGAATGCAGCCTGCTATGCTCCCACTCATAGGGGCAGCATCCATCTCTCCGTAGCCCTGCACTGATGTTGAATGCAGCAGATCTGAGCGCAGCAACTGTTGGAAGTGTTGGAAGGAGCCAGTTAGATCCTCCATCCTGTGATGCAGTTTGCAGGTCTAGTTGTGGCTTTTGGGAAGGGACCAAGGGATTAGAAAATACAATATTTATGTATTTATTTTTGCAGGATATAAACACAGTGATATTGGAAGTCCTTAAAATGCTATGCCTTATTTTATAGATGCACCTGTCTGCAGAAAGGCCAGGAAAGCATGTGTTGTCCAAGTACGGCTGAGAACCACTCGAAGGGTTGTACTCTCACTGTAATTATATGCTTTATATGCAGGAGACAGCACTCCTCTCTGTGCCGTTTGTAGAGCTAATTTTATAAGAATCTCTGTATCTGGATTCTGGGATGATAAAGTGATGGAGACTCTAGAGGGCAGTGCAGCATCCTTGTAATATGAGGAGCTCTAGTTTTTGTTTTTTGTTCTTCATAACAATCTTACTCATTATGATGATTGCTTAAAATATTTAGAAGTAGTTTGTGGTTTATTTTAGAGAAAGTTTTGGCTGCTGAAAATTTTTGTGCAAAGAAGACCTGCTCTTTGTCAAAGAACTCCGAACATTACACTGGCTGTGCAGATTTTTAAAAGCTTTTAAGCACTTGTAGGATACTCATGCAGAATTTAAGCAAGCAGCCAGCCTAACCTCAGCATTCCTGTGCATCTAGCGGTGCCCACATCTGAGCTGTTTCTTTTCACATTGCTTTCCTCTGCCTCCAGCAGCATATCCTTTCAGTGGAGGTGCTGTGTGCTTTCCTTGTGTAGAGAAAAATCAATAAATCATCATGTCAGCAGAGCACAGCTTGAAAAGAAACTTCCCTGTGCTGATTGGTTTCAAATTAAATTTGGATGGGAGCTCAAATGTGCCGTATGCATGTCTGCAGATAACCTTATGAGGCTGCATTCAAAATGATAAGGTGGTGATTCAGGATGGCAAGCTGCTGCTCATAAGGATATTGAGCTGCTTTAGCTGTCAGAAGGGGTTGGTGGCTCCTTTCTACTCAGTGCAGAGTTTGTGTGTGCAGCTGGCTGATTACCTAATGGGCATTTAATGTGGACTTCTGCTTTGTGACCTTTTGTGTCTCTGCAGAGTGAACCGAAGCCCAGGTCTGGCAGTGCAGGAAGGCTGTGGAGCTGGTTGTCCTCTGAGCGTTTGCTTGCTGTGAGCTCGTGCAGGAGCCACACTTGGATGCCTGCAGTTCTTTTTGGAAGTGTGTGTGTGCACGTGCATGTAATTATCTAGAAGGATGCTTTGGAGGACATGCTTGGCATGTGTGACCCTCTTTCTCTGACAGCAGAGAAAAGGTGCACGCAGTACCACCTGCTATTGTCCAGCATCAGCAAGGCTTGCTGCTGTGCTCACATCATCCTAGAGGTGCCATAGGGCTGCCCCTCCCTTGGGCAGCACCTGCACACTGCTCACACAGGTGCACAGAAAAAGAGGATCATCCCAAATAGTTGCTCTGGGTGCTTGCTAGAATCTCTGAGTGAATTCAGCATTACAGAAGTGATGACTGTCCTTTGCCATGCATCGCTTCTGTTTAGGGGCATTGCATTAATGACATGACACACAACTACTGCCTTGTATGTTATGCAAATTACAAAGCCAGCATCCCTGGGCAAAGTGTTTTCACTTCTCTTGGATACTTCTGAAATATCTGTTTGTTTTCTAACTAAGGAGTACCTTGTCAGTGGGTGCAAATTAGAATTGATAGGTAAAGGTAAGCAGGAGATAACACACACAGGGCTTTACATTACGGGGCTGAAAAATAAGACACAACATTCTCTGGTTCCAACCATCCCTGACAGTACTCAAGGCCAGGTCAGATGGTTCTCTGGGCAGCCTGTTCTGATGCAGGGTGGCCCTGCCCATGGCAGGGGTCGGAAATGGATGATATTTAAGGTCCCTTCCAACCTACACTGTGCAGTGATTCTGTGAGCTGGCATGGGTGCTATGCAGAGCAGCCCAGCTGCAGCATCATGGAGCTCTGTAGGGATACAGCAGGTAACATCAGCTTGGTCCATTGCACCCTGGGATCTGTGGGGTATTTTTTCAGGGCTGACAGTGATGTTGGTGTATACAGCTGGCCAGGTAAATGGATGCTGGCTGTTGGACAAGCCTGCTTTTCAAACACTTGTTCTTAAGTATGTTACCTATCAGTAAGTCTTTCTGAATTGTGTTGACTGCTGTGCGATATGTTGCATAGGTGTTACATGGAAATGACAGTTTATGTTTGTGCCAATTAATTTCACTGTTTTCTAATTAGTTAAGGTGTGACTTTAAAGTGAATTAACAGAATGATGATGAAGCTCTGTGTACACACTTTCCTTGTGAATGAAGGTTGTTATTTCTCTATGGCTTAAAGCTAATCTGCATGTGCTATCTTGGTAGATTTAAATTAAAGAGTATAAAATCACCAATTATTTTGATTTAAGGCTACTTTGGCTTTAGAAGAAGAGATATTGCAAAAGGCCTTACTGCTGTTGTGCTGATGCTATGAGTTCTTGCCTTTAGCATTTCTTCTGTGTGCACCTCTGCCAGCCCTTGTACAGTGAGGGGCCCCTTCCCTGCTCCCCCTGCTGCCCTCATTGTCTGCTTGGCATTCTCACTCTGTTCCTTTGACTGCTGGTGCTCCAGCTGTTAAGAAGCTGGGGAATAACAGAGGAAAACAATCAGTATATTTTTTTCCTGCAATTTGAGAGTCCAAGTGAGGCTGTGAGGTTTTTGAGCACAGGAAAGCTTTTTCTTGCTGTTTTCCTCCAGGTGATTTGGTTCTCCATTAGTGGGGACAGATCTGCCATTCGGTGCTGAACTTGGCTGAGTTCTGCCTGTTTTGACAACAAAAGATTAAAAAATAAAAACCAAAAAAAAACCAACAAAACCAACACACACAAAATACCTCCCTCTAATAGCTCAAAAATACAGTAACAGATTCAATATAAACAAGCTGTGAATGTGTGGATTTCCCTGGCTGTGCTTGGAATTTATATCTACAAGCTAGAGAGAAAAGTTAATTGTTGTCCTAGTGACAGATACCTCTGTCAGCTGGGCCAGTGGGGATCAGAGAGAATTAAGCACGATGACTCTGGGCCCTAAAGCTTATGTACTGGTGTTACTGCGTTCATAATTCTTGCTCTTGAATGATGACCATTGGGTTTTTAATTCTCCCTTTATAGGTGTGTTCCTGGCGTACTGGGATGGAGCTGATGCAATCATCACAGCTCCCTAGCTTTGCTGGAATTACTCTGCTACCCTACAAGATCTGGCTGAGGTTTTAAAATGAAATGTGGTTGTGTTTTGCTGTTAGTGAAGGCTGTCCTCATCTGCATGTGACAACCTCAGAGGAAATCTGGACCGTCACCTGAAGTGAAATGGCAGAGTAGGTGAGCAGTGCTGGAGAAGGTGCTCCACTCTGCTGTGTGTTACTGTTCAGCATGCTCGTTCCTCAGGTGCTGCTGTCTGGTGCAGTGCTGGGTGAGCTTTCTGGGGCTGGGGAGTCTCCCAGGGCCCTTTGGCAGCGGGGAAGGGAGCGCAGACGGTGAGTGCTTTGCTAGAAAGGTGTGAATTGCTGCTGCTGGAAGAAGAAAGTGCAAGACTGGTGGGCGAATCATGAACGTAAGCAGCTCAGACTTGACAGGTCTGTTGCAGCTTTGCCAAGATACAAGGGCTGGTGTCTGCCACCTCTCACGACCCTCTCAGTAGTGACATGGGTTGTTGGAACCGTTCAGGTGTGCTGTGCTTTTGTACCCAGTGCCCTGCTTGCATCCAGGAAGGGTGCAGCGTTAATCAAGACTGGGATGGACAAGGCAAGTGGGATCCTGGTGTGCTCTGTTAAGTCAGTACAGCAGGAGCTTGCAGGTGCTTCAGCATCTCTGCCTTGTGGTTTAATTGGTCTTTGCACACCTCCTAGTAGGTGTGGTAAGAGGCAGAAGGGCCAAGCTGGCAGAGACCGTGGAGTGCTAGCAGACAATGAGAGGAAATGAAGTTTTCTGGTCTGCCCCAGGGCTGTGAAGGGCAGCATAACTGTCGTGGTTGGAAGAAAGATGTGTCTAGCCAGCATCCTGTCTGTGACAGCAAGTGACGTCTGGGAAGAACACAGAAGCAAGGCAGACATGAGAGCTGCTTCTGCTTGCATGGCTTCTCCCAGCTTCCATGATTTGCAGTCTTCAAGCAGAGATGGCTATCAGCTGCTTTGCTTCCCCGAGCTGCACAGATGTGAACTGCAGGAAGGCAAGGTCACTCTGCTTTCCTGTAAATGGCAGGCATGTGTAAAGTGTAATGGATAATTTCCATGATGTCAACGACCAAAAGCAAACGTCTTGCAGGGTGTAATTGTTTTTTCTATAGTGTCAAGAGCTTTTATGTGTTCAGCATAAATATCTTTGTATTGATTGGGAGAAGGAGATAAAAATCGATGATTTACAATGCAGAAGTGCTTAGAACATGACATTAAAATGACTCTGGAAGTCTTAGCTCATAGGAGACATAGTAAATACTCAGGAGGTACAGGAAATGAAGAGGCTCTTCCCGAGTCCTGAAATCAAGCAATAAATTTCATACAGTCTGTCTTTCTCCACCTAATGGGTTTTAATACTGACTTTCCTTTTGTAGATTTACTCTCACTTTTGATATTTGGCTGTGGTTATTTTTTTTACTGTGTTTTGTTTTTTGTTTTTTTTTTTGTGGTTGGTATTTGGATGCTTAGGACCTAAGGCTGATGGGAGACTTTGTTCTGTGAGGAAACTGTAGCTTGAATGAAACGGGAACCAAACCCTATTTTGTCTGGCTTTGTGTGCTGATCAGCAGGAGGGTGTCTTGGAGCATGGGTTTTTAAGAGCGCAAATAATCATACAGAGTAACTGTGGAAGGACCACAGGTCCATTCTCTTGCTGTGTGTATAGATGAGCTTATCTAAATCACTCCTAACAGATCTTTCTTCTGCATCATATCTAGTAAACACAGAGATCTTAACATTCCCTTTCAATACATAGTAATTTTTGTATGTTTTCCTCCCTTTGTCAGCCTAACTTGACCCCCTTTCATTGCCCTGTCCTTGTGCATTGAGGTTTTTCTTCGCTTTTCTTTGTTTTATTATTTCAGTGGGTGTTTACACCTTTCTTTATCCCCAGTATGCTCCCATACACTAGGAGGAGTATGGAGAAGTCCTGAGAAACACAGGAGGAAGGATTGCTTCTCATGCTTCATGCAAGGATGGTCACAGCTCTATGCTACTAAATGCAAACATCTCCAGTCGTAATACGCAGTGTGAAGGCAAGAGGAGGAATGTGCAACTCAGCAGTGCCAGATGCAGATGGAGCTGACATCTCTTGGTTGTAGGCTCTCTGTAGATATAGAAGACTCTTCACAGGTGAGAGGGTTTAATCTCAGAGAAGCTTACAGGCTTTTCTGTTTCTGTCCTGTAAATGATTTGTTGGCAAGATTAATTCAGTTTGAGTTTGATTCCTCCAGGGCTGCAGAATGAGAGAATGCAGAAGGAGAATGCAATAGTGGCTTGTGTTGAAACTATTTGTATTTTGGTGTTGTGTTAAGCAGGAAAATGCTAACTGCCTTACCTTGCTGACAGCAACTGCCATTAGTAGCTGTTCCTTGAAGAGGATAATGGAGGAGCTCTGGGCTTCTTGCAGCTGCTTGTCTTAGAATCTCAACTTGATTTTGGGTTTTAAACCAGAAGGAAAATGTCACCATAGGGATGAAGGATCCCAGATTGCATTGGTAGAGGAGCACGAGTCCATGTGACGGTACCTCTAAGTGGACTGCTGGTCTGTTTTACTGAAAGTCAGATGATGCATTCTATGTGAAGGGCATACAATGCGGGATGTTCCTAAAACTCATCTGCATGAGCAAATGGCAGCATGAGGCTTTACTCTGTTCATCAGACATCTGTAAGTAGCAGGGTTAGGCAATTACCCGAAGGAGATTTTCCTTGATACTTTCAAGAATTTGCATGCTGCTACCTGCAGACGCAAGGTAAAAGGTGGCATAGATCTGCTGTGTCTCTCTGTCTTCCTTGAATCTATACTGGGGAAAGAAAATCTCTTCACTCAAGACTTTGTCTCATCAATGCACAGGTCAAGTTTGGCTTTGCTGCTTGCTTTAATTGCTGTTTAATGGAAAAGCTATAAAAAGCCTGTGGAGCAGCCAATAAGTCAGTAATACGTATGGAGAAATCAAAAAGCACACGCATTCCCCAGATGGCAGGAGAACAGCTGGGGGTGTGATTTTTCTGAGGTCTTTCTGCCTTTTTTTCCCCTCAGAAGCTCGGAGGAAGCTCCGTCTGTCCCTTCCCAGCTGCGCTCTGGGCAGAGCTGTGTGCTGACTGTGGATCGCCCTGCACTACCAGTGAGCTCTGCCCAGAGTGAGGCCACAGGGACTTTTATTGTTGGGATTTTGCAGAAGCAAAGGTTGCTGCTGAACTGAGGAGAGTGCTGTGAGCTGAAATAATCAACAGCGCTTTCATCATCCAGGCGTGGATTGCTTTGTGTGTGCAGTAGGAGTACTACAGAGTTTAAAGGAAAAAAGTGAAAGGTGGTAATGATACCTCCTCATTAACCTAATCCTTCAGATGAGTGTTCTGAGGATTAGGTCCTGTTTTCTCTCCCTGCCAGCAAAGTGATGCATGATCTGTATTCCACCCCTTCCCTGCTGTGCCTGCTCGTTCACAGTGTGGCTGCATAACACCTCGCACTGTGGTGTCCCAGTCATGGCTGACATCTGCGAAGTGATAATGCAAAGCAAGTCTCGGTGTAGCAAAATGGGGTTTATTAATGCATACAGATGCGGTTGTCACAGAGCTGCAGATGAATGAAGAGGGACTGTCAGTAAGCAGGAAGGCTGCTTGCTCAGTGCTGCAAGTTTCTCACCACGGGCTGTGTGCACTGTTGCAGGGCATCCTGCTTTCTGGATTCCTTGTGGGAAACCAACCTGGTTTCTGGATGGCTGGTTAGCTGTGCTGATTTGCTTGTACCTGCAAAGCCACGAGAGATGCAAGACTGCCATTTGTTTCGTTCTTTGGAATAAAGTAGATCTGAACAAAGAGTCGATTATGCTTTTTGTTTTGTGATTAAGTAGATCTTTCTTTCTTCTTAGTGCATCTCCGCTTCCTCTGCCTTTCCCATTGCCCCAGTTTGTGGTTTGATGAGGGGAGCTGCTGGGCAGAATGAATTTATGGTGGTTTGAAGCAGTCTAGGCACCTGGCCATGTGGTTGCTGCTGGTTCACCCAGCACAAGGTCAGCATTGCCCGGTGTCACTTCACATGGATGAGCAGAGCTGTCCTGGCCAGCCCTCCAGGCAAGGTGCTCAGCAGGAGCACAGGCCTGACTGCAGAGCTGTGGCGGGATGCTCTGGGAAGAAGGCCATGCTTGTTTTGCTGCCCAGCTATTACCACCTGCTGTTCTCTCCTTGTGCTGTGCTAGAACAACCACAGAGTCTGTGGTGCTGCCCTTTCTCCTCCTCCTGTGTGCCCTTGTAAGAGCTTGAAAGAGAGAGGATCGTTGTGTGAGCACACAGTGGTGACTGGGAACATCTGCTCAAGCCAAAGAATAAGCAGAAACAGCAATTTTGCAAAGCTGCTGGGAGTTTGGGAAGTTGAAGTGATGAGTAAGAACTTTGCTGTCCGTTCCCCAGTGATGAGGTGTGTGGGGTGTCCTGGCCTAGGCAGAGCCCATGCAGGGCAGGCAGTATTTCCTCCTGGGGCAGCGCTCCTTGCAGACCCTGCCTGCTTGGAACACTTGGCTGGAAGAAAGAAGGTTAGCAAAAGCAAAAGTTCCTACAGCATGCCTGCCAAGTGGTGGCTTCATTTGGCCCATGATGCTGGAAAGCACTTTTTAGCTGGGGCATGTCTCCATCCAATCTGTGCAGCATCCAGCCCCACAGAAGAGCAGGGAAGTGACTGTGTAGATGCCACTTCCTCAGCAGCTGAAGCTGTTGCAGTTTCAGATCGAGCTGGGGTTTCTGTCTCACAACACTCATCTTAAGGGGATGCTTGGGAAGAACTTTTCCTCCATCATAAACTTTCAGAGGAGATGAGATTTGAGATCAGAATCTTGTTTAATTCGTATTTCCTCAGCAAGCGCTGAATTTTTCAGATTTGGTACTTCTGAATGTGTCGATGGGATTCCTGCTTTGAACTCTGATGGCAGTGTGTTTTTGATATTTTGCAGATTGTGTTCATAGCCTTACAGCTTGATGTACCCTCCTCTTTTTCTTGAAACTTTAGCACTGCATTTTTTCACTACTACAATACCTTTTTTTAATTGTTATTTTATTAATACCCAGTAGTTGCTTCGTCCCAGTCTTCTATCTCATTCACAGTATCTATGTATGATGCCCTTTAGATCCAGGCTCCTAAGGTTCTTTGCAGCCAGAAACTAATGGATTATGCGGCCACTTAGTAATTGATTACTTTGGGTCTCATGGTGGACAAACAGAAATTAAGGTATCTAAAAGTCTAGAGAACTTTTGGAAAACGCTTCTTCCTTCCCTATCCAACTTTTTATGATCTGCGAGGCTGGAGTAATTCAAGTCTTGGAAGATAGCAGTGAAGATGGTGAATTAATTTTCCTTCTCATCAGTGGTCACCTCCTGCACTGCAGCGATTCAGAATGACAGCCCACCTCATTAAAACTCTGCCCATGTGTACTTGATATTAAACAAATCGGATAGCTCTGAGATTGCTTATTTATTCCGGAGAGATAAGGCTGAATTGAACCAAAGCAGCTCGCAGCCTGATGTGTTTCAGCTGAAGGCTGCTAATGACGCATCCGAGAAACACAGAGCATCAGCAAGTCCTTTGTACCTTGCTAATATTTCCCCTGCAGTACCATGAGTGCAATTATAGCTTGGAAAGATGGGAGCTGGAAGGCTGGAGGAGAAATCCGAAAAAAGGATTTCATGATGCAAAGTCAGGGGGTGTATGTGGGTGGGTGGGGAGCAGTTCTTATAAATAGTTCATGCTGAAAGCTGCTTTAGGAATGTATGGGAATTTGGAAAGATACAGGTGAAGCACTTGTAAATGTGCTTGTTTTACAGAAAGAGGAGAGCAGTGTGTGTGCAGGTTGAGGAAGAGAGCAGAGAAGGAAAGCTGGACAGGAATCATGGAAGGGGTGAGAGGAAGTGGAGCCTTAATGGGGCGAAGCCGGGGAAGAAAGAGGTCAGTGTGAAGCTGTTTTCGGGAAGGGATGTAAAACTACCATGTAGCTGATGGATAATTTACTGTCTTGCTTGTGACCACTAGGGAGGAGAGATTGCTGCTGCCTGCCCTCCCTCCCCTCAGTTCATCTTTTGATTTATAGTAATAAGAAACTGTCCTTCCTAAGAGCAGATCATGGGGCTCAGCCAAGGGATTCGAGCCGCGCCGCTGACCTCTGAGCGTGCTGTGATGCCGGTGAGTCACCGACTCATCCTCTGCATTGGCAGGCCAATGGATCCCCTGGCAGCTTGTTGGTGGCATCTCAGTGTTGCTGCCTGAGATGTGCCTTTTGTGCTGAAACTCTGACTTGAGAAACAAGTTCATTCCCGGCTCTTTGTGTTTCTCTCCTCCTCCTTTTCTCAGCTTTTACTTCTTAAAATGTAGCCTTCTTTTGACAGATCATCACCATGGTAACTAACAGGACCGGGCTGCCTACAGAAATTGTAGTAATAAAGTGGTTGGTTTTTACACATGATGAAAAGATGATGAAGCACAATGATAGGTGATAAAGACACAGGTAATTGCTCTAGAATAATATTGCTGCCAAGAAGATGACTGAACTTCCCACACAGAAGATGAACAGATGGTGTATTTATTGAAATTCTTAGGCTGCGAGCAGGAAAAATGTAATTGATGGCTGTGTAGGTTTTGTTTCAGTTTACTATATGCTAAATGGAGCTGGGGAGCAGTGTGCCAGCAGATGGAGCCCGTATGCAAAGCCACTACTCTTGTTGGAGAGCTTGTTTTTCCCCTTAGCTCAGAATTCCAATCAGAGCCATAAAAGCAGCAGAACTGCTAATTGCTCTGATGCATTTGCTGGTTTAGATCTGTCGCGTAGCCCCATTTTATTTTAGAAAGGGTGTAATGCTTTTGTAAGAACAGTTGTGGTAAATTATCTCAGCCTGCTGGGAGTGCTGGAGGAGAAAGCAGAAAAGGGAGTACTTGTGAAACTTGTGCTCAGTGCTGATTTGCTGGCTCAGGTGCACAGTTGTGTTAGTAAACAGCAGCCGAAGCTTATTTGCTACCACGGCTGCTGGAGACTCTCTTCTGGTGGGACATTGTGTCCTGCAGAATCTATGGGAAGACAAAGGCAGGATTTCTGCTCCAGTTGCTCTCTCTCTGCCTTATTGAGCTTAAGATAAAGCTGATTAATCCGAGGTTCTTGTTGAAGTGTTGTCTGCCTGTGCTTTACTGTATATTTAGAATTGTTAAGAATCATTAGGGTTGGAAAAGGCCACTGTGATCATCTGTCTAACCCAACCAAAGATCATTTAGTCCCGTTTGGTCTGAATGGCTCCATTGCCTCTTTGTGGTGCTGTGCCAGAGCCCGGAGCATGCAGGACTGTGGCATCGCTGCCAGAGGGCTAAGAGCCCTTAGTTCCACAAAAGATCATTCCAGTGCTACCCAAAGCACAGAAATGCCTGCAGGAATCATTATCTAAAAAGGATTGCTCTGTGAGGTGCAAATAACCCCACTCATGACAAGGAGTGCCAGCTCGGAAGCATAAAGATTTTTTCCCATGTGCAGCAAAGCTACGTGTTGGCAAAGCACCGCTGGGAGAACAGCTCGAGCTGAAGTGCTGCTGTCAGGCTGCTGCTTCCTCAGCTGCTCCAGCAGCCCAGTGTGCCCTGCTAGCTCCCCAAGTGCAGTGATGTATTGGTGAGAACGTTGTGTGCTGCTTAGTGCATCGTAGGGCTCTCTTTATCCACGGTCTGGTGCTGCTTTATTGATCGGGTAACTCATTTTCTCATCATGTTTGGTAAGGAAGCCGCTTCCCACCTGAGTTTACATCCTGCTGCTCCTACTCATATTGACTACATTTGTAGGGCTTGCATGCAAGGGGCTTTGAGGGGGAGTGTAAATAAAAGAAAAAACAGGATATTTGTCTTACAATGACAGTGTCAATGAGTCTGCAAATAAATGCAGTATAGAACAGACTCTCTCCAGGACGCTTTGCCCTAGGGAAGAACTGTAAATTGCGAGTTCACCTCTTGGCTGTGTTTGTGTCGAACTCACCCTGCCTTCCTCCAGATTGTCAGAGCACCCACATCTTCTGTGGCACCTGAAAAATCTGATTCATATGCAGATTGCTCCTGTTTAGGTTAAAAAGTAGCTTGCTGTCATTCTTTTTTCAAACTTCTTTCCCTTTCTTACAGAAAAGGAGGGGGAGAAGAAGTATGGAGAAGGTGTATCACTTAAGTAACAAGATGAAACAAAATTCATCTTGCTGGCAGGAGAAAGACGTGCTTTTTTGAGACCTGTCAGCCAGCCAGCAAATGGAGCATTAAGTTAAAGAGACGCCAAAGAGATGTGCTATGTTAATAAAAGAGAGGATAGGAAAGGAAAGGAAGAACATGAATCTGAGCACTGAAAGGAGCCGTATTTGAGCAGTTACTCGAGTGCATGGAGTGTGATTGGAGTCGTATTAACCCAGCTTATTGACTGTCATCATGCAGCCATGGGTTCCTAAAGAGCCTTCTGATTCACTTTAAGTGTTGGTTGTCCCTGCAGACCTGGCTGGGCATGAGGCACCTGAGCTGGTGGGGTTCCTGGAGGACAATGGTGGGGGCCACTGGGATCTTCAGAGGATGAGCTGTGCCTGAGAGAAAGGGCTGCACACATTGGCCTGAGCACAGCTGTGGGAGCTGCTTGGTAGGCTTGCTGTGTGCTCCCCTTCCTGCCTCCCAGCTCTGCCCCTCATCTGCCAATTGAGTGTTTCAAGCAAAGCGGGTCAAAACGTTTTATTCCAAACTGGACGACAAGTTTGGCATCATCTCATAAAAAGGTGCATGAAAAGATACTGTCATTTTGCTGAAAGAAGTTCTGGAATAAGTTTTCACAGTTAGAAACTGAATCTTTCCTATTGCTTTTCCACTTTCTACTTCACCTTCTCGCTCTTCTTTCTTCCACCTTTGTTCCCCCTCCTCATCTCAGTGGGTGTTTTTTTTGCCCCTCTATTTGGCTGTATAAAACCTGCCAGGAAGGTTGAGGGGGATCTAAACTGTTGTGAAGGTAGTGGCTCTTGGACTGTTTCCTGCCTCTGATGCCCTGAGGTTGCTTTCATTTCCCATCCTTATCAGGGCAAAAAGAGCCTGTGGGGCAGAGTGAGGTCAGAAAGGTGCATTTGGCAGGTGAAGCAACTGGAGCAGTTTGTTTGATTGATTGACTGAGTGAAAGCTGCAAACCGAGCGATTATTTTTTCATCTTCTGCTGTAGCTTGCCATCATGTGTGTTCAGATTAATTTAAAAAATGTTTTTGAAAGTTAAACCAATAAAGGCAATCCATGGTGCGGTGCCAGAAGCATGGCTGTGCTGTGCCAGGGCAGAGAGCACTGACCCTGGCTGCCAACAAGTGCTAGGCTTTAAGAAGCAGAGTTTGACTGCATTCCTGGCTTCTGACAGCCAGCAGCTTAGGGACTCTTTAAGCCAGAAGTGTCAGTATGACATTTGTGTTTGGTAGCCCATGAGGAGCTCATATTCCATTTATCCATTTGCTTTTTGACGCCATCGGTGTTTCTATCCCTTGCAGCATCCTGCAGCAGAGAGTTCCCAAGCCTTGTGCTGCATGGAGCCTTGTTTCTGGGCACTGCATTCTATACCTGATACCTGCATGCTTTATTGCGTGCCCCTCAGCTGCTCAGGAGCAGCAACACCTCCTTACTTATTCACCAGCTCCATACCACCTGATTTTTTATTACCCTGATTCTGTTGTCACCTCTTTCTCCTCTGAAGAAGTCAGATTTCTTCCTTGAGCAGAAGCTATTGCATACCTCTGCTTCTCCTAAGCGCTGTAGTGTAGCTGCCTTAAAATCTTTTCAGAATGTGTACCTCACATTGAGAAGTAAGAAGTGCAGCATGGTTTTGTAGCGGCAGTACTGCTTTTGTGCTCTTACTGCTTTTCACATTGCTTTATTTGCCTTGTTACTGAGGCGCCAATCTGTTTTCAAAGAATTATTTGGAGAGTCGTTGAGATCCCTTTTCTGAGTGAAAATAGTTGAATTAGGTCCTTCGGGTTCTCTGCAGGTAACACTGATGCAACATTCAGCTTCCTTGCTCTAGGCCTGTGGTCACGAGTGTTCCTTCTACACCTTCATCATCTTTGACCCCAGCAGCTTTCTAGAAGGTGTCTCATTTCTGCAACACTTGAAAAAGAATTGTAATTAAATTTTTATGCCGTCAGGAAGTTGCTTACCACAGTTGTTTCTTGGTCTGCCCTCTTATGATTCTACATTTAACTTGCTAGAAGTTCATTTTTATTTTCCTCCTTTGAACATGATATTTGCATTCTGAAGGACATTTTTTTTCCCTTTTTTCTTTACTGTCAGCAGTCATCGTAATCTGCCATGTAACCCCATCAACAAACTGAAATTTAGCTTTTGTTGTTGCTATTCATTTAGAGTGTTTTAACTTGGTGATACAGGTAGCCTGGTGCTTTCCTATTATACCTGTACATGCTCTCTTAAAGTGTTTCCAGATTTTTAGCTATTTTGTGTTATTACTACACAGATTTTTACATAGTTCTTTTTCAGAGTTTATGGCTTGGATTTCTTTGGGCTTTTTCTCTTCTGCAGGGCTGCTGAAGAGTTGCCTTTCTTGTGCACCTGAAGACCGGCTGCTTCTCTGACACAAGTTTTTAACTCATTTACAACATCTAAATAGTGCTTTCTTAACTGTGTCACAATATTTGCAATGTCTGCATGTAGTTTCACATCATCGCTGCTTGCTGTTTGCATACCCCAGTCTCCCTTAGCCCTGCAGCCAGTGTCCCAAGTTGGCTGCTTTTGCTAATCTGTTCCTTTTTATTCCACTGCACCACTTCCCCACTGGCTTTACTTGCTGTCCTCTGCTCTCCACATTTGGAGATTTTCAGGGTCCTGTGGGTTTTGTTTGCCTCTGAACCTTCCCTGCTGCCTCCGTGGTTCACAGATCAGGAGCTGTCTTAACGTGGAATTGGGGAGTGACGGTGGAAGCTGCCCATTCTTTCCAAGCATCTTATTTACAAAGTACTTATAGTTGCATGTTGTTTTCAGATAAATGCCTTTCCAAGTGATAGGAATGTGGAATATTGCAGCTGAAATTCTTATAAGCAAACCTGTGTTGCTAAGCTGTTGTGTAAGCCTAAAGTTTACCTTGAGTACTGCACATGCTTTTATCCCCTCAATTCCAGCAGAACTGGCTCCTGGCACAGGACAGGTCTGATTTGCAAAGACTCATAAATGGTTTAGGTTGGAAGTGACCTTAAGGATCATCTACTTCCAACCTCCTGCGTTAGACTGGCTGCTCCCTACTAGCCCAGGCTGCCCAGGGCCCCATCTATGGCCTTGGACACCTGCAGGGATGAGGCATCCACAGTTCTGGGCAGCAGTGCCAGGGCCTCACCATGCTTTGGAATGAAGGAGAAGCACTTAGCTCTTTGGGGTTGGACAGAGATCTACAGACTGGCAGCAGAGGGATTTGTAGGGAGTCCCCTTCATGGCCTCATGAAGTCTAGGGGTGTCATAAGGAGCAGGTTCAGAAGGAGCAGAAGGAGGGGAACCTTCATGCAGCAGGTGGTCAGCCTGCAGACATCTCTGCTGAAGGATATCTGGGTTCACAGCAGTTATGTGGGTTCACAGAGAGGCTGGAGAAGACAAGCCATGTCAGGCTCAAGAGATCTTCAGAGATGACTGTGACTGAAGAGGGTTACAGAGGAGTGGAGGGCATGTGTGGGTGTCCTGCTCCAGCTCTTTCCTAAGGCTCCCACTTTGGGCAGTGGGATGGAGGGCGGGCTACCTGGGGAGACGGGTCCTTATGGAGAGGGATAGCTGCAACTGTGTCCTCATCTTGTGCTGAGTAGGTTTTGATTTACATCTCTGATCTCCACCAGACCTTCACCTAATTGAGTAATTGACCCTGGCTCGTACACAGTAAGCAATTAATCATAGACTGACTAATCAGCTTTCTCAATGGCTGGCACCTTGCAGAAAGGCTCAGAATCATACACTATCTCCACTCACCAGTTTTATGCTTCAAGATTTATAGTCAGCTAATTCTATTGGATTCTGTGGATTTACTGTAAACTTTAATTATTATAAGCTCTGAAACATAATGAAAGTTACTTTGCTTAGCTAACCGAGATGGCTATTTAAAAACTAAGTTCTGTAGATGTTTTAAATAATTGCACTCAATAGTTCTACCACGCTGTTAACATTTAGCTCAAATCTGTCATATCTATCTAAATGTAAATACCCAGAAAACTGAGTATACAAGTATTATTTAAGGTTTAAAAGTAGTTTTATTCAAATGTCTTCATTTTTATCTTTCCTCTAGTTCACCTTTTCACTGCCCTGAACTGTGGAGGACCTTCGTGAGCTTTTTCATTGCTTCCCATGACTGCTGGACAAGTGGAGCCCAGTCACACTCTCCTCTGCTGTGTGCTTTATGCTCCTTGGTGCCTGTGCTGTAGAAGCTTCCTGCTTTGCTTGTTTTTTTCATAATGACTTTTGTGTCCTTCCTGTGGCCTAAAATTGTCAGTGACAGCGTGTTCATTTTTTGCCCTCCTGTCATATTGTGAGCTGGGCTACCCTTGCAGCTGTGTTACTGATAGGAGAATGTCCTCTGTACATTTTGCCTGTGCTGTTAGTCTGCTGGCTGTCTTTTCACTGTTTAATTTTCTTTTTGATGCTGGTAGGTAACTGTATTACACTCAATTGGAGTTGCACAGAAGCACCTGGAACCATAGCTGACCCATTCAAAGTGGATTTTCTGCACATATTGGGATTGAAGTATTTCCTTAGTCCTTTTAAATTTCTCTTCAGAGACACTGAAAGATTATGAGGACCACAGACACCTACTGCTGAAGGGTTCCATTTTTCCTCTCTCCATTCAACAGGAAGATGATAAATCCTTGTTTCAGAGCCTGTCTGGGGCTGGGCATAGCCCTAACATCCTCCTTTCTGCTTATGGTGCTGTACTCCTAACAGGTCCCTGGCTGGCACTGACATGCACTGAGCATGGGCAGCTGACAGTGCTTGTGTATGTCAAGTGCTGTGAAGGCTTTCTCATGACATTTCTGGTGGTTTTGGCTCCTTATTGGCCGTCTGCATTTGCTCATGCATCTCTAAATGGTTCTACTGTGCATCACGAGCAGCTGGTCCCTTTCCTTCAGTCAGGTATGGCTGCTTATCGGTGTCACTGAGATTAGATTGCTGTGTTTGTACATGGCAAGTTTTGAATTAGTTAAAGCCACTCTGCATGCATCTTTGTTCTTTAGCAGTATTCCCAATCAGTGCACATGTTCCTGTTGGGTTGTTTTTTTTCCCCTCCCTGGACTATTTGGTCCTGTCTTGGCCATCCTCATCCTTGTTGAGATTGCTGATAGAGCTGTTTTCTTCTCTGCCTCTTGTATCACTTCCCATGGCACACTGGTTGTTACTGCCTATATTCCTGGTCCGTTTGGCTCATCCGCCCTGCTGTGTTGTTTCAGTAGGAGCCCATGTGCTGACTTAATGTTTGTGTTCTCATTTTAGTTTTCCTCTGCCCAGCGTGCTTTCTCTTGGCATTTTTGGAGGTCCAGCTCTGCTCTTCTCTGTGTTCTCACACGCATGCTGGACTTGTGAAGCTCCCAAGCTCTCTGATTAGTCTGCTGTTTCCAGAGTGCTTTCTGGACTCAGTTGCAAGGTGAAGAGCACTGTCAACTGTCCCTTGATTTCTGATGAAAAAATGTCATTTTCTGGGGAATCCCAGCCTCTCTTCATTTCATCTGCAATTGTTGTGTTTTTGGTTATGTTTCTGGTAATGCTCTCTTTCAGTGCTTATCCTTTCTTCATGCTGGAATATTACTAAAAATAAAAAACATTCACCTTTAATTGGAAAAATAAAGTCCTTAGTATTGATTTTCAGGTCTGTACATGGATTTGGTTCTTTCTTCTATTCTTGTGTACATAGACTCTTTATTTGAAAATCTACCTCTTATGGAGTTTAAGTTGGCCTGTCTGCGCGCGTTGTTCTTAGGGGTTCATTTGTGCACCATTTTCTTTGCTCAGTGCCCCCATGGGCCGAGTGGTGCTCCAGACTTTCCTTCCTCCCACCTTCACTGACACAGCGTGAAGTGTCTCACTTGCAAGGAAGAACAGAGACCATTGGCACAGGTTGCCCAGAGATGTGGTAGATGCCCTGTCACTGCAGGCACCCAAGGTAAGGCTGGATGGGTCTCTGAGCACCTGATGGAGCTATAGGTGTCCCTGTTCATTGCAGGGGAATTGGACCAGATGGCCTTTAAAGGCCTCTTTTCAACTCAGTGATTCTATAAATCTTAGCAAATATGTGTGAGCTGGACTGCTCAAATCCACATAAAAAATGGTTGAATTAGTAGTGGGAGACCTTGACTGGAATAAGTGAACCCCAAAGTCCAAACTTGTGGCAGAAGTCAGGGCTGGATCTGAAAATGCCACCACGAAGGTACTCAGGATTGTAGCGAGCCTGGCCATTAGAAAGCACATGGATTGAAGCTATAGGGAAACTGCTTAATCAAATTACAGCTGATGTAACAAAATGGGTACAATTTCTTTGTGTACTTCAGCAAATCAGGTCAAATTTCTCTACCATAGGCTTAGCAGGCACATGGATTTTGTTGATACTTTTTGTTGATATACGTGAAACTAATCTTTTTGTCTGTGATTAATGAGCTCATTTCAAATAGTTTTCAGGTGTGGTGTCGGGTATACAAGGCTGTGCTTTGTGCTGTGGCACTTCATAGGTATTTGCTGAGGAAATGCAGAGCAGTTCAGGCACTTGTACAATGTGTACACTGGTTCTGCTAAGGCAGTTTCTTCTTTGAGTCTAGGACTTATCACCTATAGCTGTTAGCAGGCAGTGAGTGAATGCAGCTTGGACAGAAATGCATTGTGTGAATATTTCTCAGTTCACAATTATTGCAGGCACCTTCCTTCCAGTGTGGGCACCTCCTGTATGCTATTATCCCAGAGGAGGGGAGTGCTGGGCGGACACAAGAGAGTTCAGCAAGGCTCATTTGGTACTCTTCACTGCTGTTTTAATACCTGTGTAAGAGAGCTGCACTGACCTGCAGTCCATTCCATATGCATTTCCAGTCTGGGCTTGCTGTGTCCTGGTGCACCCTCAGAGGCCTGGCTGTTTCATCAATTCCTTTTGTCTCATATTTCTTTTGAATGAGATTTGCGCCAGAGGGAGAAGAGCAGTATTGCTTTGAATCTAAGAAGCAGGAGATGCATTTGTTGTTGCAAACTTTGGTGGACTTTGAGGAAGGTTTTCTATAGGGGAGAAAATGAAAGCGTAAGATGTTGCTGTCTGTGTGCGGGTGTACTGCAATCCTCCTTCCCCTGCATATGAATTATAGTCAGCCCAGTTCCCCTCCAGCAAATGCTGTGTTCAATGATAATTGTTTCATGAGGAAACTAAAATGGCAGTGCTGTGCTGTGTTAATGATAGAGACTCTGGAGAGCTTTGAACAAAAAGGTTAGGCACATAAAGCGGGTCAGCAAGAGCAGATATTTAGTGCCAATGATAACATCAAACGTCCTGGGAAGAGAGCATCAGTACAGAGTGAGACACAGCCTGTGTAAGGAGTGGGCTCAGCCCTCCTCTGACTCCATGGGTCCGGACATTTCTCCTGCCTGGTGGCTGGCAGGATTGGGCTGTTTGCTCTGCAGGGCAGAGGAGCACCGTGCGGGTGTCTGTGTGAAGAGATGCATTCAGCTGGGCCTGTTGGAAGCCATTTGTTCCTGCTGTAACCTGGTCACACCAGGGCTGGCTGAGCTCTCGCCCCAGCAATAGATAAATCAGAGTGATGTAAGCCTAGTGCTCCTGTAATAAGGAGAATTAGGAAGTGGATTGAGAGGGGCTTGTTTCAGAGCTACAGAGGGTTGGTGGGGCTTTGAAGGAGGCGGCTGTGCGGAGCTGCCATTGAACTGGAAGCGATCCGTGTCGCCAGGGAAACAGGCTGCCTGTGATTCCCGACCAGAGGATGCTTGGTCTTTGAAATAATGGTGTAAAGGTTTTTGTGACACGCACTGTCCGGGTTTTAAAAATAACCACTTGACATTTAGCGGGGTATGAAAGGAATATTACTGCAGTTTAGCTGGTGGTTGACAAATACTAATAAAAATGGGGTCCGTTTGAAGAGGGGTTTGAATGTTGGTTCTGCTAAAGCTCTCCCAGCACAATTATTTGGGGGAGAAAGAATGAAGTGGGAGGCGAAAGGAAAGCGTTGAGTAGACAAGGATGGGAGCTTTGTTCTCCTAGCATAATTGTAGCAGTATTTCCTCATTACTTTTTCCATTGTAATGTTACAAAGGAGGTACCCAGGAGTAAAGTTAAGAGTAAGAAATTAATGTGGGAGAGCAAAGAAAGAAGCTGAGAGCACGGGAGTTAGAGTGAAAGGCTCGAGCTGTCTTCCATTTTCCTTCATAAATATGTCAGTCTGGTGACTGGTGATTTGGAGAAATATGAATTAAAGTGAATTGCCACAGAAAAGATGGTAAGGGCCCCAGTGGAAGTTTCAAGGTAGAGTTCAGAAGTAAGGGAATGGCAGGATTAGCAGTAGGAGGAAGATGGAAGCAAGCAGCTTCTCTGATGTGAATCTAGCTCTGCAGCAAGGATGGAGCATTGTTTCCCTGGGTGCTGTGTCAAACCTCTGCAGATCTTCAGCCACCGAAATCAGTGGGGATGTTTCCTGCTGGCTCAGCACTGGAGGCAGGCATACTGCCTGCAGCTATCTGGTTCCCTGGGCTGGGTGGCAGCTTATTGCTTGCTCCATGCATGGCAACTCTAGGTTGACTCGTGGAAGTTAAAGGGCTTGGTGTCTGGAGTCAGGTCTGCAAGCCCCTCCTGAGTAGAGAATTTATTCCCTTTCCTTCCTAATGTTTTCTATCTGCTTCTCTGTGCACTGTCTTGCTTTGAGTGCTGAAAGCAGCTGTGTTCAGATGGCATGACTTTTATTTTGCAGCCTTTCCATGCTGTTTCTGAGAATGGGATATTACAGATGCCAGAAACAGAATTTTGCTGTAATTAATAAAGTGCAGGGAATAGGTTCGATTTCTCTGCAGGGAGAACTTTTACAGCAGAGACAGTAGGGATGGATTTGGTCTGAATGATGTAACTTTTCTTCGGGGAATGAAATCTACATCCAAAATCCGTGTTCAAAGCAGAAGCTTCATGGATCGTGAGAACAGGACATGATCTCACATCAAGTATCACAGAGCTTTCTTTAATGTACCTTAAAGGTTAAGAGAATTCCAAGTGTTTATCACTGGAATGTGAATTTAAGCAGCAAAGTGAATGTGTATCTGAACAGGAGAGAATAATTACTTACAGTTTCAATTTCATGATAACTGAATGGCTCTTTTTTTTTCTTTTTTTCTCCAAATACAGAGCTAGCACTCGTAAGCTGCAGAATGGTCACGAAGGCTACATGTAAGGTAGTTTAAAAAAAAAAAAACAAACCCTGTTAAGTGGTATTGGCTGTTTTATCTCTTGTTTCTCAGGTTAACATTCCTTTGGTGGCTGTCATATGTTTACCAACCAGCAGCCTTCCTTGTTCCTTGGGTCACAAAGTCAACAAGTACGTAACAGAGAAAAAGAAAGAGCACCACTCCAGTCCCTGAAACTCAGGGCTGTGCTTCTGTTCCACTTTGCCCTGCTTGTGTGAGCACCACGGGTCCAGAGGATTTAGCAACCTGCCCCAGGAAGAAAGCTTTGAAATGTATTCTTTGTGAGAAGAGTATTCTTGGGAATTTTCACTGCTGGCTTGACTTGTTTTGCTGCTTTATGTAAGGACAATTAGGTAAGCCTGGTGTTTTGAATAATTTGTGGCTATTTCTTGGTGAGAAGATAGCTTTTCCTATTTTGTTGCTTCTGTGACAATTACAGTTTTTTGAAGGTAAATCCTGAGTTACAACAATTCTTGTTACTGTGAATTTGCATGCTTCTTGGGTTTTCTTAAAGCGGTAATACAGAGGTCTTGGAAATTGCAAATAATGAAATAGGAGTTAGCCTTTTCATCTGTTTTCTGCTTTGACTTTGTGCTGTTTCCTACTGGCACTTAATATTTTACTGTAGAACAGTAGTTAGACCATAATTATAGGCCTACAGTGAATAATGTGAGTGCAGAGAATTTACATTCATTAGCAGAGGGTACATCTGATCCCTGTGCAAGGGAAGCTGACAATACTTGCAGATGCTTGTGGCTCGGATAGGTTAAGAATAAGGTCTAAATGTAGCATGGTAGTTGTGGGAGAATATAGCTGAAGAGATCTGAAATAAAATAGTAAGCAAGCCTTGGCTGCATGTATCTGAATACATCTAAGGAATCATGCTGCACTTTATTCTTGGGGTCTGCTGTGTCAAGTGTTTTGCAGAATGTGTGCAGGAATGGTTGTTCATGTGGGCTGAAGTATCAGAACTGCAAAAGCCCACAAAATATGTGGAATCTATTTTAGTTAATCTCCATTGCATCTATTTTTGTTAATAGTCACCTCTGCTTCCCCCCTTCTCGTTGTCCTTCTGACTCTCAAGTGGCATAGCTCACCATTCTAGTCTTGAGAATGGGATCTGATGGGCATCTTGCTAGGCCAATCTTGATTATTTTTGAAAGTTTATGGTAATCAAGAGAGGTGCCATACAGGACTGGAAGAAAACAAATATTACTCCAGTCTTCAAAAGTGGCAAGAATATATAGATAGAAGGAAAAAATCTCTTACAGTGAGGGTGGTGAGGCACTGGAACAGGTTGCACAGGGATGAGATTGGTGCCCCATCACTGGAGACTTTAAAGACAAGGCTGGATCAGGCCCTGGCCAGCCTGGTCTAGCTGTGGATGTTATGTGGATATATCCCCTGTTCATTGCTGGGGAGTTGGACTAGATGGCCTTAGCAGCTTCTTTCCAACTCTGAGGATTCTGTGATTCTACGAAGAAGGAAGATCTGGGGAACTACAGGCTAGTCAGCCTCACCTCAGTCCCTGAAAAATGGAACAGCTTATCCTGAAGGCCATCTCTAATCATATGGAAGTCAAGATGATGATCAGGAGGAGTCAGCATGGATTCATTGAAGGGAATCATGCTTAATGAATCTGGTTGCCTTCTGTGATGTCACCACTGTCTGGACAGGTGAGGTTAGAGCAGTGGATGTTGTCTACCTTGACTTCAGCCAAGTTTTTGAATACTGTATCTCGTGATATCCTGATAGACAAGCTCAGGAAGTGTGGGCTGCAGGAGTGGATGGTGAAATGGGTTGAGAGCTGTCAGAAGAGATCCCAAACGGCTGTGATCTGTGGCACAGGGAGGGTCTAGTTGGAGGCCTGTAGCTGGTGGTGTTCCCCAAAGGTCCAGTATTGTTTAACATACTCCTAATTTACTTAGATGAAGGAATAGAGTGCCTTGTGAGCATCATCAACATTTGTTTTCTCTGAGATCACTCCTGCTCCCCATTAGGTAAGTGAGAACCTTACTTTTGATTTCCATGTCCTATTCCAGAGACATATTTTGAGCATAAGTCTCAGGGTCCAAGTCTGATTCAGTTTTGCCAGGCTGAGAAGTGCCTGGAATAGACAGAAGACATGATATACAGGACGAATGCAGGGGGGTGAGGCGCATACAGGCACCTATGTATCCTGACCATTAAAACAAGCTGATTCCCACCTCGTTCTGCCTGTTGGACCTGATTTCCTCTCCTTTGTTAAAGCGCTTGTGGTTAGCTGAATCAGTTAATGCCCTTCTCCTTTCAGCCCTAGTAATGAGTTAGTTTGTTATACTAATGCACATAGAGAAAATTTCACAGTGGTGTGGTAGAAGGTGGCAGTACTTGCTAAGTTCTTAACTCTGTTAAATTTGTGAATCTAGAAACCACTGGCATTTTTCCCCAAGCATTTATTTTAATGGCTTTTGTTATTGTTAAAACATGTTTTCCCAGGATGTGGGTCACTTGGTCAATACTGAAGGGCTAGAAATCTTCCATAATAAAATTTTTCTTTGAAACCACACCCTGTCTGTATTCTTCCGCTTCATAGCTCCCTTTAAATGCCAACAATTCTTCCATCCTGTTCCTCAGCAGCTGCTGCCTCAGTCCAGTAACTGGCTGTGCAGGGTGCGCATGGAGATGGGACAAAAAAAAAAACACCTAAGGGTCCCTCACACCAATTGTGGCAATGCAGTGAGTCAGTCTGGCTGCAAGCAATGTGTATGGAACAAATCTCAGTGTAGGAGTTTCCAGGAATGGTGGGTCTTCTGCAAGGCAATATAGAATGGCCTCGGAAGAAAGGAGAGCCTGAGTGCCAAGGCTGTCTGTGCTGTTCGAACTTTCAAATTCCACTTTTGCAATTGTGTGGAATGGTGATGGAGCCATGTTAGGTGATGTAGGGCTGAGGGTTGTTAGATGGTAATTGGTGGGTTTTCACAGACATGAGTCTCTTCACTACCAAGTAAACTTTCTTGTCTCAGCAGCCGAGTGACTGTGAGAAATTCCTTTCTGTGTGCCATTTGTGTCTCTTTCTCATGGCCCTTTGGTTGTCCTGAATGCCAGACTAGCTGTCTGTCTTTATGGCTAGGCTTAAATACATGAGACAGAAGCATTTAGGTGAATAGCAGAGGGTATGCTCGTTTCTACTTTAAAAAAAAAAAAAAATAATAATAATAATAATCAAATACTGGTTGTGCTTTGAAGGCAAAATTAGGCATCTAAGCTGCCCTTTTAGCATTTCCAATTAGATGTTTTGTAATAATGCAGATGTTCAGCACTGCAGCTTAACAACTGGTCCTGGTCTAGGAAGGTCAGGAGCTGGTGATGCATGCCTGTCCCATGTTTTCTTTCTGATCAGCAGATTGCCACTGCTGATATTGCCTGGATGTGTTTAAAGGGAGCTGAAAAACAGATGACTTAGATTGAGAAGGCCACGCTTGTAACAAATGGCTCCAGGCTCGTTTGGGGTGAGTGTTACCTATCTTTGAAAATAATCTTTTCAAGAGAGGATTGAGCCACAGAGAAGTCATGGATTTTGTTAAGGTCCTGCTGTCTATTAACTGCTCTCAGTGAGCAGATGGTCTCCTCATGGCTTCCCAGGAGGCTCTCCAGGCGTATGCTGTGTGCAGGTCTGAAACTGCCATGTGAGTATCCAACATATTGTGGCCTCTTGCTATTCCCTCATCCCTTTCAGCAGCAACTGGGAGGTGTCCATGGCTGACCAGGAGCTAACAAGAAGGTCAAGGGGGAGCCAGGAAGGTGATGAGAGGGTGCTCTGTTTTCTGTGGGCACGTGGCCTGCTCTCTGCAGATGGGAAATTGTGTAAGTATTAAGACATTTGGTTTGATTAGCTGAAATCTTCTGTTGGCAGCACATTTCCAGTCCCTGGAGCAATGGAGATCAGACAGGTTGCCAAGGCAACGCACAGCCTTCAGTGAGAGGTTTACTTCTGCATCGTCCTTGGTCAATTGAAGGAGTAGAGCTTATTTAGGTCTTTGAGGGGGGGGGGGGGGGGGAAACGGTTGTCCGGCCTTTTACCGTGGTGAGTCATTCTGCTTTGGGTCACCAGTGGAACTAAGAACAAGGTTTTGTGGGTGAGAAAAATAAGTACATGACAACATAAAGATCCCAATTAGATTCCTCTCTGAAGCGGTGAGAGTACTTCAGTTCTAAGTGAAAACAACTTATTCTTTTTCTCCCCAAACAAGAGGGAAGCATTAACAAAGATCTTCCTTTCTCCTTCCTCCTCTCCCTGTTTCTCTGTCTCCCAAATGTAAAATATGTATTTCCATTTGCCAGAGAACTCTGTGCTTGCTGTTATATTCTTAACTCATACAGTAGATCTTTACATTTTAACTTTCCGTCAGTGCTTTGCTTGCTGTTCTCCACTCCCTCTTATGTTGCAGAAGCCTCGATGAAGTCAGCTTGTATTAAGTTTACCTTCTGTTATTCTCCTTTTTGCACAGTCTGTGAGATGAAATGCTCAGTGTGTCACCACCGTGACCACCACTGTGAGGATGCAGCTGAGGTGTGTGTGGGGAGTGGGCGATGTGCTCAGAGTCGCTCCTGTCTGCTGCTGGATCATTGATCTGGACTCCAAGTCAGGGAGTTTGCTGTGGCTGATTTCTGATTTTGTTGAGACAGCAGTGTTGTGCCAGTGCTGTGCTGAGTTTTCTCTGAAATTTTGGAAGGGACTGAGTGCAGTGCTTGCACAATCAAGGAGAGGAGTGCTATCACGCTGAGTGTGTAAGGACTTCATGTGCTAATAAAGATCCTTTTAAAGTAATTCTGGAGTTGATAGGGAAGACATGCTACAGGGCTAACAAGAACACACCTGGTGAGTTGAAGGTGGTATATGAGAAACAACATCAGAGTGCCCTTTTTGGTCTTTCTTACAGTTGAGATAAATGTGGGTTGTGCTCAGCAGTAGATACCTTATTAGTTCAGAAGAAAATAAGTGTGCAAGCTAGAATTAGGAAGCACTCGCTGCATGGTCTAACACAGGGAGCAGGCTGGCATTCTCTGAAAGCACAGGTGCTCTGATTCTGTTGTGTGTGTACCTGAGCTAGTGTCATATAGCATGGGGAGAAGAGAGAGAATTAAAATAAGCCTAGGCACTGCTTGCTGAGATGCACATTCTGACCTTCTCTGTCATAAAGCCAGTGCATGGCCTTTGTAGACTGCAATTTGTAGATGAGAGGAAGAAATTAAAAAGGGTAGAGGAGCCTTTAGAAGTCTACATTTATTTATCCTTTTTTGAGAGGATGGCATTTGATAGATGTGTCACTGTAGTGTTGCACGGTTATATTCTTTCCCTGTCTCAAAATACTGCATTAGTGATACCATGGCAACAAAGAAGTTGTCTTTAAAGGAAAAGAAAAAAAAGAAAAAAAAAGAAAAACAAGCATGACTTCAGCACTCAAGAAAGGTGGCAGACTGACAGCCCAAGCCATCCCTTTCTACCAGAAAGGCAGTGGTGTCAGCTGTGACAAAATGTACATGATTATGAACTCTGAGTTGTACTGTGACTGAAAACAAGCCTGGGACATGATCAAAGGCAAACCTACTGCAGTAAGCTAGTTGGGAATTTCTGAGACAACATATTCTTGTCACACAGACAAGAATATTTTGTTAAAATTTGTAACTTCTAAGAAAAGGATCTTGAAAAACCTTTGCTAAATACAGATAGTGTTCTTATTCAGGATGGTATAACTCTCTGGGCAGGATATGGAGACAGCAGGAGAAGCCAGACATCTCTTGCCACAGCAGTAGGTTTTCTGGTGGTAAGGCAAAGAACATATGGAAGCTGCCAGTTTAAGCATCTGCCCTACTTGGTTCAGACTTGAATTTGAACATGGGTCTCATCTCTAACATGAAAGCAGAAGATTGTCTTTTAGAGACTCACTTCTCACAATTGATCTAATCTAAATTGTATGGATACTTATCGCTTCAGTCTTTTTCTTGCTTTTCTACATATTAGTTGAAAGTTTCCAGCACCAGATGAGTCCCCTCACTGCTCTGTTTGATGGCTGTTTTTACCATGGAAAATTGCTGCAGTTTGTGAAACAGCGTTTGAGACTGGCTTGTAGGTTAGGGTGAGAATTGAGATAGAAGGGAAATGACAGAGCACAGGCTTGGGTGTAAGGGTTTTCTCATAGCAGGTAGAGCACTCGCCTACACACTCAGTCTGTTAGAATTTTCTGAAGATTTTGTCTTTTCCCTAACGCTGATCTCAAATTACTGTGAGTCTAGGAAGAGGACTTTCTGTCTGCTTCTAGTTTTTTGTTGCTGGTCTGGAGAAGCATTGAGGTAAAGTTGTGAAGGCTGCAGCTCAGTCTGGTTATCTCAGACATTGGCTCAACTCTGAGAAAAAACTTGTTTTTTTCTTTACAGGGATTCTTCATTTGGGGCAAAAATTACAGGGTAAAAGTGTTTGAGGGGTTTTAGCACAGAAGATCAAGAAGAAAAGAGTTTTAGACAGCTGTTCAATGGGAGGGAGGCAGTGTGACCACTGTAGACAGTGGGGCATGCAGAAAGATTCCAGCTACTCTGCCCAGCCAGAAATGCTCATGAACGTTGGTCTGGTAAAAACCTTAAAGAGAGGAGGAGGGATTATCTAGGTGTTATAGTTGATTCCATCTCTGACTCTTGAGCACAGTAAGACTGTTTCTCAATAAAGTTTGTGCCCTGTTTTCCTACCACTGTTTGCTTGACGTTCCCACAGCCAAAACAGGTCTGAGGAAGGATATATATATATATATATATGAGGAAGCTGGTCAGAAGGATGGTTTGAGGTCAGACTGAGCTGAATGCCCCAAGGAAAGGGGCTTAGTCTGTGCAGGCCTCAAAGCCTTCCTGTTGTAGTTTGTAGTTTGAGGCAGGGACCAGTGGTTGTGCAGGAGAACTGAGGCCTGGTTGATACCACAGTGTTCATAGAATCGAATCACAAGGTTGGAAACAACCTATAAGATCATCTAGTCCAACTGTCTTCACATTACCGCTGCTACCACAAGCTATTAAACCATATCTCGCAGCTCCTTGTCCAGATGCCTCTTAAACACTGCCAGAGATGGTGACTCCACCACCTCCCTTGGCAGGCCATTCCAGTGCCTGACCACTGTCTGAGAGAAAAAGTTCTTCTTTAAGTCTAACGTAACCTCGTGGTCTCTGCTGAACTTTCTCAGCCCTGATAGGGGGATCAACGTCAAGTCTGTGAATGGCAACTCAAGTGCTGTGCTGCTCCAATTTTCAGTCTCCCTGGTCTTGTTAATTAACTTCAGTGTATTTTTAAAAGCCACACTGAATTTTCTAAGGTTATTAATAAGATTAACAATTATTCCCCGAATCATCCTTTTGAGACCTCGGCAGTTAGTTGAGTCACCTCCATTACGTGACATGAGTACTCCCCTGTACATTATGACATGCTTCTGTTTCCTTTTTTTCATGTGTGCCTGTTCTGTGTGTGTGCTGAGAAATGAGTGAGAGCCAGGACTCTTCTAAATGCAGAACATCAGGCATCATCATATGCAAACACAATGTACTTGCTGTTGCTGACCTGGAGTTGTTTGAAACACGTCCAGCAAAACTAATACTTCATCCTTTCTAATGACAAAATGCCTTCTGTTGAAGGCAGGATATTTCACAGAGCAGTTTGCTTGGTCTCAACAACTGACAGGAGCATTGCTCAAGATTAGGGTGGCATTTCTGCTGCAGAGAAAGTAATGTGGCTGCAGAGTATTACGTAGTAAGCTCTACAGTAGACTTTATGAGGTGGGAGATCTCACAAATTTTGAGATTTACTGGCCTGAAAACAGTGAGCCTGGCTTGAAAAAAGGATGGCGAGTTCTCTCTGCTGAGAATGTGAGACATTGTATTGGGAAAAGTAAAATGTGAGTTTATGGGAGAACTTAATAGAGTCATAGAATGGCCTGGGTTGAAAAGGACCACAATGATCATCCAGTTCCAACCCCCTGCTATGGGCAGGGTCGCCAGCAACCAGACCAGGCTGCCCAGAGCCACATCCAGCCTTGCCTTGAATGACTGCAGGGATGGGGCATCCACAACTTTCTTGGGCAAACTGTTCCAGTGCCTCACCACACTCTGTGTGGAAAAACTTCCTCCTAATATCCAACCTAAATCTCCTGTCTTAGTTTAAAACCATTCCCCATTGTCCTGTCACTATCCACCCTCATAAACAGCTGTTCCCCCTCCTGTTTATACGCTCCCTTCAAGTATTGGAAGGCCACAATGAGGCCTTCATGTTGTCTGTTGGGTCTAGACACTGAAGGACCTGTGTAGATCAACAGGACTTTTCTTGGTTGTTCTTTTGGACCTAAACTCTACTGCTTTTTGTTCATTCTGTGCTGTGGCTCCCATTCTATGGAGTTGTTGTGTCAGTGTTTCACTGGTACACAGAGTTGCTGGGGGCATAAACACATTGAGGCCTGCAAGTTATTTGGATGCTGCGGTTGTGTGGGTTGTAGAAGAAAGGGAAAGGAAAGTGCTGTACTGTCTCCAAAACCTTTGAAATTGCATGCTTCTGTCTTATGCCGTAAGGCTGCTTTAATCTCTAAAGGTGACCTGCAAATATAAGCAACAGCTGTAGATGGCTGCACTTTTTCACACTTTGTTCAATCCAGTTTTGCAGACAAACTTAATAAATGCAGTCAGGTCAAAAGTATCTTTCAGTCCTTCATATTCCTTATATAAAAACCAGAAGAACTTTTATTTCTTGCTAACTGTAAACCGGTACATAAAAATAGTGTGTGTGAAACTTGAACTTTGATGCAGGGCAAGTCCTCCTGCCTTGGGTGGGAATTTTACCCTCCTGCTACAGTGCTCTATAAAATCTGATTGCCTTTCTGATGATGTATTTGTGGATCACCTTGAGGAAGAGGAAAAGTTGCACAACTGTTCCCTCACAGTGCTGTTAGGAAGGGTCAGGCTTTGTCTCCTTTGATATAGATATCAGGAAAGAGCTGCAATCCTGTGAAAACACACATTTATTTCTGAAGTGTTTGTGTATTGTGTGTGCGGTGCACATGAATAGAATTGCCACCTGTCCAAGACTGATAAGGATGATCCTGGAGCAGTGATCATGCACTCCTTATTCTAGCACTTTCCTATATGAAGAATTTGCTCTAACCTCAATTAAAACTTAGGAAATGCTGCATGCAATGAGTTGCGTTGTCCTTTGAGACACTTTCTCAGTTTGCATATATACAGATTCATTATGGATTTTGCTATTCTGCAATCAGCATTACTTATATCTCATGAAGACCCTTTAGCTTTTTATTTTCATGCACCCTCAGAAAGATCCCATTACCCATATATCCTCTTCCACTAGGAATCCACATATGGCACTTTTTTCCTTTGTAGCCCTGACCTTGTGAGTGGGGAGGGTGACTCCTGAGATTCTGATGGTCATGTGCTTTGAGCAATGAGTAGAAGTGACTGAGAAACCTTCTTGGTGTTTCCATTGCACCCAGAAGGGAATTTGCCCTTGCAGTAGGACTGCTGTCAACATTTCACCCCAGATAACTTTCCTTCAGTAGCTGCTGATTATTGCCAACGTTGAGGCTTATTACAGATGGACTCCTGTGCTTTGCTGTGCTGTGACATTGCTGATAGGGAAGAGGATACGTAGGTATGCATGTAGGTGGAAACTTTCTAATACATCATAATAGCAATAATAATAACGTGCACTTCTGTTGCCTTGCAGCTTTTGCTAGAACTTCTGCCCACACATCAGCCTACTTGGTTCACAATGCAGTGTGCATGCTAGACAATTAGTGGTTGATAATGAAAAATGTCATGGGAACCAGCAGGAAAATCATAGCTTACTACAAATATATAATGAAATGTAATTAGTGTAGACAGTAAAACAGACAATTTATGTTTTTTTTTGTGATTAAAAAGTACCAGTAAACATTCCTATTGCAGGAAGCTTGGTATCAATTGGAATTAAAGAGCTATTGTCTGGAATAGGATTTTATGCACAAAATTAACCCTTGCAAAGCTGAATTGATTAAGGCTTTGTTAATAGCAGACTCGCAAGTGCATCTGTGGTGTATTTCTATTCATTTGCATGGACTCTTTGGAGGTGCCCAGCAGATTAGATGAATTGCTGTGAAACCTGCTGAAAAGCAAGTACCAGCTGGATCACAGAATATGATGACTGTCACACTGTGGCCAGTACTTCTCTACTGCTCTTCCAGGCAGACTCTGCCTTGTGGTCATCTTTTAGCATGGAGGTGGCTTTGAGGAAGCTGTTAGAGCAGGAACAGCACTGTAATATCTTGTGCCCCCTGTGTCCTCTGCCAGATGTCTCATATTTACCTCCCTTTTGTTTCCAATCTCCTCTTTCCTGGCTTGGGCCCCTTCCCATTGTGCCTCTGCTTTGTACTACAGCAGAGCACACACAGGATTGCATGCAGTTATGCTTGCCCTTAACCTGCTGGGTGTGTCAACACCATTTTCTGGCTTCCAATCTCACCTGGGGCTGCAGAACACGTGGGCTCACTGTGGCACTGCATGAAGGTATCTACAGCATTGATTACTTAGCTTAAAAATGCACGAACGAGTGGAGGAGAGTACTGGCTGAATGGACTGTACATGTCTCAAAGTGCACGGTGGCCAGCTCCTTCCCTAGCCTTGGTTGCCCAGAGCGTGAACCAGGAATTCAGTACCACACTGCTTTTTCTTTTCCATCTGGTGCTGTGAGGCTGATTGTTTCACTTACGCAAGAAGCTCTTGACACACTCCAGCAATGCTGTAATGCAAGTCACGTGTGTGTTTCTGCTATTCTTCCTCCTCCCAGGCCCAGACATCCTCCTGCAAGCCAGAGCAGAGCTCTAGCCCAAATCAGTCTTGAAATAATTTCCCAGGCTTAGTCTTAGCCTGGAGATTCAATCTTGCAGAGCAATCCCTTCAACTGCAGGCAGAGAGGAGAGCTGGGACATGTCATTAGGACCACATGCAGGTGCAGCTCATTTCTTCCTGATAGCAGAGGAGCAGAGAGCCAGTGTGGCTCCAACACAGAGGAATCTATGCTTCCAGCAGGAGCCAGGTGCTCAGGCTGTAATGTTTCAACCCACGTATGTGAGACGGTGCTCAGATGTAAATCTCACAGCCCTCCCTCAGAGATACCATGGCACAAGCCTCCAGTATCTGGCACAGATAATATGAGGGAGAGAAAACTTCTGCTTACAGCTGTGTGACCGGATGCATGAGCTCCTGTGCTGCAGAAGGCCCAGCCACCTTCTTGCAGTAGGGCATGCACTCCTTAGATGAGTGGTGCTGTATCAACAGTCTGTACAGGACATACCTTATACCCTGCCCCCAGAGAGTAGGAGAAGTCTCAAGGGTTGTCTCAAGTCCTACACCACTGTACTACTGCATCTGTGTAGGCAGCAGATGGTAATAGGTCTCTGAACTTTCTTTCAGGATTCCTGCTCTTTCCTCTGGGATTTTGCAAGGTATCATACAGGGCTGTTGGAGAAAGGGGTATCTTGGAAACTTCTGTGGCTGGGGGTCATGTAGCATTACAGAGCTTGTGGTGGGCAACTAGTGTTCAAAAACATCGGTAGCTTGCGTCTTTCTTGTCTGAGAAGGGCAAACTGACATCTCATCGGGCTGAGATTTGAGATTTGTTGAAAGGGCTTAATAAATAAGAACAGTAGTGTCCTTGCACGCCTCCACATCACACTCTGCAATGAAATCGCTCACAGAGAGCCTTCATAACATGATTGTCAGTATGCTATGAATCCACTTTAGATCTGCAGATTTTAAGCTCAGCTTCACACAATGCATACATTCATACGGAGGCACATAAGTGTTTCTGTTGAGATGTGATGATCCCAGATGTATTGTATTGTATTTGTATGGTAAGGTATAGATGATAATCCTCCTTTCTGCCAAAGCTACGCTTGAGAAGAGTCAGAGATGGGACCCAGCTGGGCTGTTGTATATATTCTGGAGTTCTGGCGACTTTGATTTCTGCTCAGCTCCTTTGATTTATACTTGGCTCCTGCAGGCTCTTAGTGGTGACTTCAGCAGCTGAAAATAGCAGGAGTGGGTGTATCACTCGGCTGTTCTCACATCCCCAGCCTTGCTCCTTGGGTTGGGATGTGGGGGAAGAGATGGGCAAATTTCAGCCTCAAAAGAGAGACCAGACTCCCTATCTTCTTGGGCTGTGCTTTGGGGTGGGGAGACACAAGGGGAATGTAGATGCACTTGCTAGAGAAGTAACTGTGCTGTGCAGAAGAGAGCAAGGCAAATGTGGACTTGACTGTCTTGTAATTTGAGTTTACATAATTCAGTGTGTTGACATTCCCTCCACAGGCTGGAGTGAGCGAGATCAGAGCCAGCTCCTGAGTTTGTGTAGCCCATATCATGTTGGATTTGGCATCCAGCTCTCATCTGCTTTGTATGTGGGCTGCTGCTAAGCATTTGTGATTTTTGTTTCCAGTTAAGGCACATCGACTTGTAGGAAGTCAGTTTTTTAAATCCCCTTGATTATAGTCCTGGTGAGTGCTCTCAGGGCTCTAACTGGAGATGGTTCAGCTCTTCTAGCCTGAGCCTTTTGCTGAGTCAACTTTTGTAAGCTCCCAACGGGATGTTTTACAGGCAGGGCTGGCTCTGTTTACATCCTTTCCTTCTGCTCATCTCATCTATGAGCTGTAGCTTTGCAATCACAGACATCCCTGGTGTGCCACTGGTGCTGCTGATGTTTCATTTTTATGGGATCTTTGATTTGAATCAGACAACTGAACTTTACCCCTTCTTGGGTGAAGTAATTATCAGAATAACAAGCCAATTTTATTATTTCTTTTTCTTTTGTAGATGGTACTTACATTTTTTGATATGTGCCCTTGCCATCCACAGTGGGTGATCTATGTAGCATTTGTCCCTTGTTTTGGCATTTTGATATGTGTGAGAGAGATGAAGTAGCTTTAAAAGCTTTTTGCTGGCGCCTGCGGTTTTTAGCAGACCTACTGGCACAGCTGAATCTGATAAATTGAAATGAGACTGTTTCTCTACAATTTGACATAGGGATGTTGAGGTGTAGGACTAGGTTGTCAGCTGATGCATATCCACTGTACTTGCTATACATGGCCAAAACTGACACCAGGGGAGCTAACCTGAATTACCTCAGCTGGAGGCTGGTTCTTTGCAACAAAGACTGGGAATTATGTGGTACTGTAATATACTTCCTACTGAAGGGTAAGTTAACAGATTAACAAGGTTCATAGACTAGACATTAGCCTGTTCTTAGTAGAAGTAATGCAATTAATGAATGCCATTACAGTGTAGTCAGGTAATTTTACAGAAAAATGTCCAAACTGAAAAGGAGGTATTGAAACCTTCTCACCTGGAGCTAATCCTCCCTACAGCCTGCCCTGAGTACTTACTGCAAGCTGTACAGAAATGCTTTAAGGCCAATGGTGCTATCTTGGCTGGATCCTCATTGCTAGTATAGATTGACAGCCTCTCTCCTGAAACCAGTGGATTTCTGCACCAATATGAAAGTTTATTAGAGTTCATAAGAGTCTCCCGTGGTGGTGTTCACAATGTGATGAACATGAAGACCTCCATCGGAATCTGGCTTGGTGTGCAATATAACTTGCTGTTGATGTCCTCAAAAGACTGGCCCAATGTGGATCTTCTAACCACTTAATACAAGTCCAGGATGTCATTAAGCATATATTTCTCTAGGTAATTTATCCCATTTATGCTGATATTTTCTTCGTAAATTTCTGTCTCTAGATACTTCTGACGCCATTGGGTCTTTTTGCCTGTGGTTGGAGTCTTTGTTGTCCTCCTTCCAGACCTTCTCTCCATCAACAGGAAGCTCTACTTTGAAAAGAGAGGTGGGTTCTCATGCCTGGAATAAGAAGGGAGAAGAAAGCATTACAAAGAGAAGTCTGGAGTTCATGATGGCTTGGGTGAGTATCAAAATACTATACCACCTTTGATGTACAGAATCTTCTTCAGACTTTGAGTGCGGAGAGAAGAGAGATATTTACTGTGTCTCAGGTTGTTTGTGTGGATAACAGCAGGGATTTGGATAGACCATAGCAACCTCCAGAACTTAAACAAATGGATATACAATTGCTGCCAGGCTCCCATTATCTTTGTTGTTTGGAGTACTCTCTTGAGAAATGGAGGGCAACACTAGAAAAAAGTGCACTCACCACTCTCTGTTATGGGAGTGTTTTGTTAATTCAGTTAAGAACAAAATGTGAATAATTCTGAGTAACGGCACTACCTTTCTGCTCCTGAAGGATATGCCTGCTCTGGTTTTCTTGCAGTAGCTATTACATGCTCTTTCATGCATTTGTTGTCTGGAAACATTATGTCTTGAGTAAATCCGTGAGTCCTAGGGACAAAATAACTATGAGAGAGCCCATCAGGGAATTTGACTCTGTTATAAAAATAACATTTTAATTTTTCTTAGCTGTCAGAAGATGCATCCTGTTAATGGTGGTAAATGGGAATTTGGTGATTTCATCATATATTTGTTGGTGAATTTGCATGTCGTAAGCGTAGTCATCAAAACAATCAGCCAAGAAGTGGCCTCAGAAGCCTTGCAATTAAAAAGTCTGCTTCCTAGTGGTTCACTCATAAAGCTAATTGTAGAATTGCAAAGCCTGGAGCCCTTGGAGCTTTTTTGGTGCACGTTTTGGCTTGCATTGTGAATTTCACTTGACTATTGCAAGGGGTGAGATCCTGTCATACCTGAAGAGTCCATGTTTTTTGAACAAGCATGTGTGAAGTCAGTGATACTCACTGATTTCCTGCTAAATCTGTTAGTGAGCCAAGGTCAGGCTGATGATACCAAGTTTAAAAAGCAAATGGTGTTTGAAAGGTCCTCCTGCTAAAGGTTCTGACTTCAATATTTCTATGCAAAGATAACAGTATTTTTGTTGTTTTGTTTTTTAAACTATGCTTTCTTCATCAAGATTATATTTAAGTCTTTTACCCCTTCTCTTCCCCTCCCATCAAGTAGTGTAAAAATGTGGCTTTTATTTCAGTTTTTGAGATGGCACATCTTGCAGGAATATGTAGGCGTTGACATTCTATAGAGTTGTCACAGGCTATCATGTAAACATGTATTTGCAGTGCCTTTTAAAATGTGAATTATTACTAAACAGGGTGGCTTGTTTTTTTGTGTTTTTGTTTTGTTTTGTTTTGTTTTGTTTTTTGGTGTTTTGTTCCTTACAAATTTTGAAAGACAAAAAATTGCTTCCCAGCTGACATGCTTGATGGCAGTTTTCATTTCCAACTAAATTTTGTGTGTCTGAGTAATAAACCTTTGAAAACATGGGTTTATAAAGGAAACACTAATTCAACTTAAACTACAGCTGTGCTGTACAAGCAAAATACCACACACATTAATGAGGTGTTAAATCTGATATGGCAGAGGAATGTGTTGTAATCATTAATTACAATGGAAGCTTAAAGTTGGAGCCTGCTTTTTCCGTTCAAACAAAATCAGCTTGGTGAGTTGGAGCTAAGAGTTATTTAAAAATATCAGGTGTCTATTTTTAGTTACAATTTCACAATGGACTCTTTGGATAGTTGTAAGGCCAATACAGAATATACCTGTAGGAAATGCTGATGCTTTTTAAAAGACATGACTATGAGAGGACAGATTAAAGAGGACAGTGCTAACATAGCATGTCACATGGCAAGTGCAGAAAGCTGGAGCCTGAGCTTGGACTGGGAAGCCATGAAAGCCAATTTCTGGCGCAGTAGTTCCTAGTGAGGGAGCTGTCCCAAGAGGAGTGCTGACAAGCAAGAGTTGGTTTCAAGTTCAGTCTGACTTTGCTGGATAGAAAGGAGCAGGATGGGAGTGTTTTAACATGTAACTTACTGGTTAGTAATTTTAAAATGTAAGTGAATTTAAAAAATCGCTTTTCCTGTTCTCCACTTCTTTTTCTGGTGAGCTGTGTTTATTACAAGGAGATCCTAATTCTGCAGGTGTTGCTGTTCTCTAACTGGGGAAATCACTGCTCCACATTTGGAATTAGCAGTGGTTTGAACGTATTTCTTTGCTGTGACTATTGGTTTTACAACTGTCTAAACAAATGCATTTTGCATTTGTCATGACCATAACTTCTACAATAGGATAAAACCAACTTTACTGTGGTGGCCTGCACAGATTTTTCTGGGTTTGATGCATGTTTTTATCCTGTCCTTGGATCAAACTGAGTTTTAACTTACCTGCCAATAAAAAAGACAGTTGGTATTGAAACATAAGCAGTTCTGCCTGCTTTGCACTCTGCAGGTGCATGAACTGACATTCAGAAGATGTACTGTAAACTGCTGAAGTCTTTGTTTTGTTTTGTCTTTTCTGTAAAGAGCCTGACCTTAGATCAGGTTAAGTGACAATAAAGTAGATGTTTCCATCATCATGGCTCTGTGATGCATCTGTCTGATTTGTTCCTAATTTAATTGTAATCGCACAGTTTGTGTCCTTATGAGAGGAACAAGATAAGGGAAAGATGTTGGTGAAAATGATGCCATAATTATAAACCTTTTAGGAAACTCCAAACAAAAGCTCTTAATTGCTAGGACACAATGGATAATGTTTCTGATGCTTGAGGCCTTTGTGGATCCTGCTCTTGATTGCCTCATTGGCCTTAGTAATCCCGTGCACGAGGATGTGCTGCCGCTAATGTTACTCCTTAGCAGCAGGAGACCCTTTGCTGCTGGGTTGGAGCTTGTCTGGACATTGTCAGTTCAGATTTTGGACAGACTTGGCACTGTAAGGGTGAGCTTAGAGCAGGCTGCTGAGCTGGATGGAGAATCTGGTTAATGCTTCTGTGAGAGAAGTCTAGCATAGTTAACTTCATGCATATTGGGCTTGCTTGGCTATACCCAGGCATGTGTATGATGGCATGGAGGATTGCTGAGCTGACTGCTGTGATACAGATCCAGGATGTCGGCCACGTGCGGAGTCAGCTGGAGTTGTTCCTCCCAGCATCAGTATTCTTAAAGGTGGTGAGGGAATGTGTGTGGGGGATGAAATCTCCCCTTGGAATGGCTACCTGCACAAGGAAGAAGGCCCTTTCCTCAAACAGAGGCCTGACATATCACTGGTCTCTCGTGTGAGACCTCTTTTGCTGCTCTGATGTTTTCTACCTGTCTTGAAGTGTGAATTCCATGACTAAGAGGTGGAGGCATTGTTCTTACAGATGGTATTTACTGTGTTGCTGAGGGGTGCTGAGCCCCTTGCTTCAGAAGTTCACAAACAAAATGAACTTCACAGAAACATTTGGCATTGCTGGACAAACTCCTATGTAAAGAGCTGCGTCAGACTGTGTGCTTCAGTGTGATGACTGTATGGGAGCTGCTGAATCACAGCCTGAACCTTTGATTAGTTATCT
>JAPSGF010000001.1:51146978-51196043 GCA_035772895.1 Perdix hodgsoniae | reverse complement strand
CTCCCAAACCCCACGCGGGCCGGTGCTTGCGCCCGGCCCAGCACAGCCCTTCCCCTGCAGCTGCACTCACTGCTGGCCCAGTCCAAAGCGGAGCGGTGCTGCCAGCTGGCGGCCTCAATACGTGCCGCGCCCCACCCAGTGCGGCCCCTCTCAGCTGCCCTGGGCTGCCGTGGCCCTGGCATCGGCCCTGTTCTGAGGCACGTGGCTGGACTGAGCTCCAGCACCTCCCTTTACTAGGCAGTCCGGAACCCCACGGAACGATCTCAGAAAGAAAATTGGGTGACCTGGCCTGTGGATGCTCTGCTCGTCCTGTGTCATCCCAACTCAAGTTCCAAATATGTGGAGGTGAGTGGGATGAGGTTCAAGAAGGCCAAGTGCCGGGTCCTGCTCTTTGGCCACAACAACCCTATGCAGCGCTATGGGCTTGGGGCTGAGTGGTTGGATGTCTGTGAAGAGGAAAGGGACCTGGGGGTGTTGGTTGATGCTCAGCTGAACGTGAGCCGACTGTGTGCCCAGGTGGCCAGAGGGCCAGCGCCACCCTGGCCTGCATTAGTAACTGTGTGTCTGGCAGGAGTAGGGAGGTAATCATTCCCTGTACTCAGTACTGGTGAGGCTGCACTTCGAGTACTGTGTTCAGTTTTGGGCCCCTCACTGCGAGAAAGACAGGGAGGCCCTGGTACGTGTCCAGAGAAGGGCAGCAGAACTGGTGAGGGGTCTGGAGCACAAATCTTCTGAGGAGCGGCTGAGGGAGCTGGCATTGTTTGGTCTGGAGAAGAGGAGGCTCAGAGGAGACCTCATGGCACTCTACAACTGCCTGAAGGGAGGCTGTGATGAGGTGGGGTTTGGCCTCTTCTCCCAGGCAACAAACAGGACTCAAGGAAACGGCCACAGGTTGTGCCAGAGGTGATTTTGGTTAGACGTAAGGAAGAACTTTTTCTCTCAGAGAGCTGTCAGATACTGGTATGCCATGCCCAGGAAGGTGGTGGAGTCGCCGTTCCTGGCAGTGTTCAAGAGGCATCTGGATGAGGAGCTACGAGATATGGTTTAGTGCTCGTGGTTGCAGTGGTAATGGGAGGACGGTTGGACTAGATGATCTTGTAGGTCCTTTCCAACCTTGTGATTCTGTGATTCTAAGACCTATGGAAACAATGTGTTGGAGTCCACAAAGTGCATCTACAATTGGTTGGTGGTCCCTTTTATTTATTCTTTCCCACTGAGGCAGATGATCAGACAGGAAATGTTGCTTAGGTCCTAATGCTGGTAGAGAAGACCACAATGAAGACCACATTCCCTGTACTCAGTCATAGATAAGGTTCGGGCGTTCTCAGTCCGTACAACACCAAAGCAGCTGCAAGAGTTTCTAGGTATATAAGGTTACTGACGTTACTTTATTCTTTTATGTCCCAGACATATTGGGCTCATCTCTTCTCCTTTGTCTTGGAGAGGTGAGGTTTCATCAAAGTAACCATTAACCATCCTGCATAGGATCTCCACAGGAATTGTGAACATGTTTGTTTTATTTCTGAGATTTTTTTTTTGCATTGGTTTATTTATTCCTTTAAGATACCTTGGTGGATGAAATAACACTTGTGGGCCTGTGTTTCTGATTTTGTTTGGTCGAATTTCATCAATTTGTGTGGATATAGTTTTCTTCTCCTTATCTGGTGCAGGTATAACTGTACTAAACCTGGTATGGTCCATCTTAAATCTCTTAGTCCATCTCTTGACACAAGTGGGGGGTCTCCTGGCCAAGTGTGTTTCAGCCTGTATGTACTGTAAATAATCAAATGTACATCTTGAGCCTTGTCTAGGTTTTTCCTTCTATGATTTCCTGAAGGAGTTTCTGTCCTGTGATAATGTGGGAAAATGTACTGGGCAATTTTGCTGTGCCCAAATGGCACCTTAGCTTTCTGCAGGTTATGACAGCCAATAGGGCCACACAATATGCAGAGCCTGCCTCCACACCCAGTTCCAGAAAACTTCTGGCTCTGATTGCATCTCAGTTCAAAAGCTTGACATTTACGGTTCTACAGCAAACAACAGGTACGGTATACTGACTTGTATAATTCTGATTAAATCGTGACTGCCCTGAAGAATTCGTGAAGGCCAAGGGATGTGTCTACCTTCTTAGGGACAAAGTGGCAGGAGAAGGTAGCTTATTTGATGCCTTTTCATTGAGAATACTTTGGAACATCTTGTTTGAGTTTCTGGGAAGCTGATACTGATTCTTGTTTGGGGGGGAAAAAAAAAAAAGGGGGGGGGATTGTATTTTACTAAAACAGTATGCAAGCTGTGAGGAGAGTTTCTGAAATTAGCTTGTTCTGGAAACTTGTGACCTATTGTTTTAATCAGTGAAAGCCTGATTGTCCCCAGATTTTTTGTTCCTTATTTTCCCTGAACTTGGTGAGGCTATGGTGGATGTCAGGTCTGGAAGACTTAGATTTTTATTTTTTTTTGTCTGAAGCTTGTACTGTACTTTATTCTTTTCCAGGTCTTTTGAGAACTGCAAGAAGAATTTTTCTGCTTCAGAAAATGTACTTTTCTCCCATGTTCTATGTTTTTGTATTTATGGTGCATTTATTAACTGAATGGAAACCTTCCAGAACTCTCCAGGAATATGCAGCTTGTCCATTGTTTCTGGATTTCCAGCAGCATTGTCAATGAAGTCCTTTATGCCTTCCTCTAGACATCTGAGGTGGATAATATATTGATGTTGATGGACAAGCAATTTACAGTAACCTCTTATGACACATTTTTTTTTTTATAGCTTTCTGAATCATAAGTGACATTCTGGTGAAACTGAACAGCTGATCTCCAGATACTGTCATAGTATTAACCATGGCATCTGAGGCTGTTCATAGTTTTCTTCAGCCACTCTCTTCTTGGTTGTCTCAAATATACGAAGCTATCCAACAAGCAGGAAACTCTGTATCTGCTTCACTGCTGAATTTGAGTGGAGTTGGTCGTGAGTCAGAAGAAGATAGACACCAGGACTCGGAGGGCAGTGGAGTAGCTTATGAGGATTATTCTGTGGAATCAGAAGATGAAGAACACACAGACCTGTGGGATGAGGAATACACATACTCTAGAGAAGATGGTCACGTTGCAAGTCGTGATCTTTCTTCACAGGCCCTCCCTTGTGGTTCTGACATGAGTCAGCAGAGGCAAAAATGGGTTAAAAATACTACCAGCTTACCCCGGCAGTGTATTGAAAGGACCAGGCCTTTGGCTGCCAATGGATCACACTGGGCGAACGAAGATCTGCAGCCACTTCCTACTATCTCTGAAGATGAAAGTGAGCCCTCTGTGAGAATGAGAGGCAATGATTACAGCGTCAGCATGGATAGCTCTTTAGAAATTAATAAAGACAAGGCAAGTTTTGCAGGTAAGCAGCCAGCAAACACCTAGATTTCTCATCTCTGGTATTGATTTGATGTAGTAGCATATCTGCTCATTTTGTTCAGTGTAGTCTTTGTTTCTCACCATTAAATAAAACTCATCGAAAATCCCAGAGAAAAATCTAACCTTTCCCTCTTCTCCTTCCAATTCTTTTCTTATTCGTGAAATAGATCTAATTGAAATTAGTGGAAATTTTCAGAATTAAATGCTGTATATTAGATACCAATCAGAGCCTGTTGCAGCAGCACAGAGTATTTTTCTATGCCCACCATGTTTTGTTTCAGGTAACAGGATCTTTTGAAGGGATTGTTTAGCCTTAAGCCTTTGCGTTGAGAGCCATCTGCCTTTTCATCATTGCTATTAAAGATACGTATTTAATCTCAAACCTTGTTTCTTTGTGCCAGGACTCTCAAGATGTTACTGTGCCATGTACTGTGAAATGCTCTACTAAAAAGCCAGTCATATCTCACGATGTTATGGATGAAAGGCTCCCAACACTTTCCCTCTCTCCCACCACCACAGACTTTTTGATTTAAAATGAAAAGCCAGGAGATTATGGGATGCATAAATGAATTTGGTGTTTTCAGCTTTAATTAGACCTAACTGTGACTTCTGATCATTAAGTGACACGAAGAGCTTACAGGTACTCTTGTTCAGTGCTGAATCTTAGCCACTGGACTTTCATTCACTAGATACCACTGTAGATGTGGGTAGAGGTTCCCTGGTTCACAGAAAACAAATGGAGATGTGTGTTCCAATCAAATGTTTGAAACAGAAAGTTGAAGCTATTAAAATGTTTACTTTAAAATGGCCAAGAGCTTTTCATCAGTTCTTCCACCAAGATCGTTTTTACTTCTAGGGAAGTGTTATATATTTAGCCTTTTCAGTGTAGGCTGTTGAAGTTTAGAATTCCTGGTTTTGCTTTTGATAGGAATATCAGGCTAAAGGTATAAACTTTGGCTGCATTCTTTGGATGTTAAAATTAGCTCCTTTCTTTATTACTGTTCTTCACACTGTCATGGCCAGGATATAATAAGATGATGAAGGGACTGGACTAGCTTTCTTAGAAGGAGAGACTGCGATCTGAGACTGTTCAGATGGAAATGAGGAGGCTCAGGGGGATCTCATCAATATCTGTAAATACTGGAAAGGAAGGTATGGAGCCAGTCTCTTGTCAGTGGTGTTGAGTGCCAGGACAAGCATGTTTCAAATGAATGAGTACAGTTTGTTTGGTAAAGCACCCTGGAGATTGTTTACCCTCTTGTTCCCTAGGCTTTTCCTATACACTGTCTGTGCAATATCCTTCCCTGGGGATTTGTTCACAAACACCAAGTCAAAGCCAAAGGGATGAGTTTAGCGAGTGTTTGGATCTCGTGTCCAGAGCACAAGTACGCTGGAGAAGGTTGAGCATGTGCAACCCTGATTCCTGCAGGATCTGTCAGGGAAGTACCCCAGCAGAGGCTACCAAAGCCATTCATAGCTATTCAGAGCAGGCTGGGGAGCAGTACATGCCGGATGTGTTCTGGTGGTGACCACTAGGTTTTTGTCCTATCTCTGGACCCATATACTATGTTCACAGAGGATGGGAGAAAAGGTCATGAGCTCTCAGAGAGCTGAGGGCCAAAAATGGGCTGCTGTCACTGTCAAAGCAGTTTTTTCACCTGCTGTCTTATCTGCAGGGACATCTGGAGAGCAGGGTTCTTGAAAGCATGTGGATGGATGAGATGGGCTCGCAGTAGAGAGACACTCAGAGGTACTGGAGTAACCTGTCACTGCAGCTGAAGAGAATTGCTATGAACCTTTTCCCAGTCGAAAGCAGGTGCTGATGACCAAGTTGCTGTTGCTGGGCTCTTGTTTATTACCTTTTGGCTTTCCTTCTTAGTAGGCTGTCTAGAGCTGTAGTGGACTAGGAGGCTGTCTTTATAGAGCTTGCCAGCACCTATGTTGGTGCAGCCTGGAGCTCTCTGCTTCCACGTGAAGCACTTCAGAAGGCATTGCATAGCTTTTTATGCCACAGGGAATGTCACTGTAAATGTTCAAAAGTCTCTTTATCTCTGCACTGCACTTACAGAGGGCCATCCGGTGCCCTCAAGCCATGACAGTCATGAAGTTGGCTGCTTGAGGGCTGGGATCTGGTGCCTTTTTTTCCTCAAAGTTATCCAAGTTGTATAATAGGAGAGAAGGTGCCAAACTGTGATTTGAAAATAGCTTCCACAACACACACAAGCTCTTTGGATTTCGTGTTTTTCTTTATATTTCCTTTTTTTTTTTTTTCCTTTAGATTCATTCTCTAACATCAAGGATATGAACTCTTGTGATGGTAACCTAGACATGCAGAGTGCCTGTATACCCTGAGAACTTAAAATTTCAGTCGTAGATTAAAATGATCAAGAGATGTTTGAGGTATCCTTATTTCTGGTAACTTTGTTATCTAACCCTAAGTGACAATGTAAGTGAGCATATGGACTTGCTGACATACAGCAAAGGCATTCAGTAGCATCAGTATTAGCTTTGAGCATTTTTCCTTGCATTTGGCATATTTTCATCATTTCTACAAAATACGTGTTTCCTGTTTATCCTTATATTCTTTCAGAACATTGCATCTTGACTTTATTTCACTTAATGTACCATATTTCTCTTCACAATAGAATATTTTAAAGTCAAATTGGCACAGAACAGTTGCAATGCTGAATGCTTTTTGTTGCCATGGAAATATTCCTGGGCACTTACTGACGACCTGGTTGCCAATAGTAATGTAACAGAGAAAATAGATATGCTTCATTTAGCAGCCACTGGTGATTAAAGAGCCACAGAAACCTGTTACAAGGTCATTCCAACATATAGCTTATTAGGTTTAAGAGAAGAGAAAGCCCCTCCCCAGAGTAGAATAATTTTCTTTTCTTTAAAAAAAAAATAAAAATTCAAGACAAAATCCAGTTGTTCACTACTTTTAAACTTATAGCGTGCTTCTGAGACAAAATAAAATTGCAGTTAAAAACCATCATTACCCCATCTTCTTTTTATCAAATATGTTTTTGATTGCATTTTTGCCTCCTAAAGAAAGTGTTCTAGCTCCCTGAGTAGCTTTTCTGAGGCCTCAAAGCAGCAAATACATTACTGAAAATCATTTTTTAGGCTTAGGGATCTAATATAGAATTCGAGCAGTGAAGTTCTGGGGTTTGTAAATCAAATGTCTGTTAGATCATAGAATCAACAAGGTTGGAAAAGACCATCCATTCTAACTGTCCACCTATCACCAATATTTCCCACTAAACTATGTCCCTCTGTACAGCATCGAACCTTTCTTTAATGCAGTACTGAGACACTGAGGCATGCTAATCAGCAGGGTGCTGGTTTGGTTGCTGCTGAGTCCCATTCTGTACTTCAGCGATGCTAGTAATGTTGTGCCAAGTGGAAAAACAAATGCAGGGATAAGTTTTTCACTTCAGCTCCTTTTGAGACACAATTTAAAAATGAATGAAGTTGCTCAGTAGCACACACTGCTTGGTGTAAGAGGTTAGCAATGGGAATGCAGTCCTTTCCATGCATGCAGATTCCTGCTGCCATTCACAGAGCATGTAATTGTAAATTACAGATTTACAGTTTGTTGCAGATACAGATGAACTTGCTCTTGCAGCTTCCTTGAGACCCTCCCCTGCTGTCTAACCTCAGTGTCATCCGTCTCAGAACGGGTAGGGAACAGCTTTTGCATCCTCCTATGGCTGAGATGCTGCTATCAGCTGACTGGGGGTGGCTGCTGAGAGTGTGGCTGCCAAATCTATCATTGCACATTTGGCTTAAGAGTTGGAAAAAAAAAAACAACAGCAGAGCAATAAGGCACTTCTAAAAGTAGTATGCTGCTAACAAAGGGGTAGAACAGGTCTGTTTCTCAGCCTAGTTCTATTACAGAAAACCAGTAATAATGAAAAAAGCGAGGAATAGTAATAAACATGCCATAAATACGGTGATCTTAATCTGCTTCTTCCTCAGGGCCTATATCCTTTACAAAAAAAAGTCAGTGATGTCTAAGGTGGTGGTTTCAGCAACCACTGCTCCTAAAAGGCATGGGGAGAGACACGCCAGCAGAGCTGAGTCTTCTGAATCAAACGGATCTATTTTTGCACAGTGAGTTCTGTGATTGAAGAGTCTCCCGAGCTGTCTGACACTGTGTTCATAACAGTAGCGTAATATATAGGTGAGCACTATACTTGAATTGCATGAAATCCGTGGAGGTTTTTTCCATCAATTAGGTAATCTCAAAGCTAGCTGAAGTAAATTTTTTGACCTTCGAATGTTAGGAGGTTTGATGCCCTAATAGGAATCTTGTCTAGATGGCTAGATATCTCTGTTCAATACATGTAAAGGGAGGCACACCTCTGAGGCTCTGGGAATTTTAAAACTAGAGAGCACTATTGCATTTACTTACCTTGGCCTCCAGCTTAACAGGGGTCATTGATTTTTGCCAGTAATTGCTGTAGTGGAAGAAATTATTCTTTCTGCTGTACGTGAACGCTTCTGACCTCAGTAAACGACCCTTCATACAGCCAGGAATTCCTAGGCAAGAAGTGAGTTTTCATTAGGTCCTGTAGTCCAATGTAGCAAAATAGACCCATAAGAAAAATATGTTGCTTGTGTGATAAATCAAACTTCAGTGTGAACCTGAAGCTAAAATAGGTAGATGGCCTGTTTCCATTTGAAGATCCTAAGTGCTGATGTATTTTATTATCTGTCTGGCTATGGAGCCAGCCAGTGCTCCAGCCAGAATGTAGCCCTATAAAAACAGTGCCTGCACTCCAAGCAGGACATTTAAAGAGGCTACACTACATTGACAGCAGCACTAGCGCTGAGTGAAGGAAAGCAAAGACAGATAGTGGGCAAAAGCACTTCACAGAAAATACTCCTGGTTGCTCAAGTGGGAGAAAGCATAATGTGACTGAGGATATGCATCTGGGATCTGAAGGGTATGATAGGAGTCCACAGCTTTTTAAAGTGAAGTGCAGACATGAGTTTGCATCAAATGCTTTCTCTATGTAGAACTCAGAATTGCTTAGAAAGTACTTGTGCACAGACTTTTGTCCTTGTGAAGCTGGCACCACGGTCCTTTCTGTATTTAAATTACTAATTTGCAGTTGTGTCTTTTAAAGGTTCAAGTTTTGGTGGCTTGGATTTTCACCAAGTTCCTTGTCTAGCAGGCAAGACTTCCTCCTGCCCATTTTCCTATGGGGCATGAGGGGTGTTACTCTCTTTAGGATTATCTGTCGTCTGTGCTTGCCATCTAGAAGGTTGCATAAGCTGTATGAAGAAAGGTTTATTTAAAAAGGAAGAAATAGATGTCGCCATTCAGCACAGTTGCAGAACAAATTGTGTGTGAGCGTGTGTGTTTGTGCATGTATTTTCTAATCCACTTTTGCTAAGTGGCATCCTCTTCCCACTCCCCATATGGCAGTTGCGACTCTGTCTTCCTCTGGGAAGGTTGTTTAGGGCTCAGGAGGCTTCATTTGCCAATAAACAGGATCTTGGCAGCATCTGGGAAGTGCTGCCTCTCCTAGATACCCTGCCTCCTCACCTTCCATCTCCTACTACGGGTGAGGCAGGTGTGAATGATCTCACCGTGCTGTGCTGGAGGTTACATGCAGGCATACTAGCAGCACTCTGTGCAGAGCTCAAGCATAGTATTTCTGTGAGCTGATGCAAACAGTAGTACTTTTTGTCTTTTTACGTTTGCAGTCATTGCTAGTTTAGCCTGCTTCATACAAGGCTGCTCATCCAAAACCATGACTGCAGGCAAATGCTTGCAGAAGTGAATGACTGTTAGGACTGCTAAAAGCATGGATAATCCTTCTCTGTTTCTTCCTAGCCTCTCTGTACTGCACTCATATGATGTTATATGAATTCACCCTTCCAAAAGGTGAGCTGAGCTGATGGTGGCCCTCGTCTTCTGCCAGAGGTAGGGGTTTGGGTATGAATATCTTTTTCCCAGTTAATTTTAGGCTCTTGCCTGTTGGTAGCTAGCATCACCTTGGGTGGCCTAGTAGTCTCCTGAAAAACAGCCATAGTAACCAAGGGAAAAGACTGAAATGAAAGTAAAGGGGGCAGATTGAAGTCATGGAGGAATAAATGTACAGTTTTATATGTGGCAAATGGGTGTATTGTGCCAGTGGGGATCTTCTGGGCAATAAGGAAGATGTGGTTGAGCTGTACCTCTGCAGATGCTGTTTGCATGGTTCTCATGCAGTTCTCATGCAGTAAATGCATCCTCTGATTTAGGGATGTTTTGTCAACACCAATTTGTAGAACAATCATGAAAGACTTAGGTTGAATCTCCAACCAGTCCATAGCAAAGCCTGTAGTAAATCCTTTGAAGTAACTGATTTTTAATCAGTGATGCTCTCATGCCTTTCGTACCCCACCAAAAAGTTCCCTGACACTCAGGCAGGCATTCCCTATCTGGAACTTGGCATTGGTGCATGATGAAGCATCCTTGGAAGCACTGTTCTAGGTGTGAGTGAGTGGCCACACAGTGTGCTTAGAGATAGTGCGTTCCTCAAGCTCAGGGGAGCCCATACAATAAATGCATAGCAGCTTAATCCATGTGGGAGTGTTCTCCAGCAAGTAGTTTGAGAGTTATGGTGCTGGAGAGAAATCCCCTGAGTTTGGATTAATGAGAGCACTGAGATTTGCTGAAGCTCTGTGTCACGGGGTTGATTTTGGGGTCTAGACTTACTGTAAGTAATATGCTGTAGCTATAAAGCCATTGGGTCTGGGAGTCATTTTGCAGTTGTCAGTAGCTACCTATTTTGTAATTGTCAGATATAAAGCTTTGGCTGAGATGTGCTGTCTTTCCTGGGTTGCAAGTTATGCTACTTCCCATGCCTGGCTTCACAGGCATGCTGCTGTATGGTGCCTTGAATTAGCTCCTTGCTTCACTTAATTGTTATGTGTCCCTTCCTTATTGCTTTTAAATCAGGTGACCCTTCCACAGATTGCCCAGAGAGATTACGGATGTCTCATCCCTGGAGATATGTAAGGCCAGGATAGATGGAACCCTGGGCAATCTGTCCTAGTGCTTGATCTAGCAGCCAGCAACCCAGCCTGCAGCAGGGAGGTTGGAACTTGATGAACCTTGGGGTGTCTTCCAAGCCAAGCCATTCCATGATTCCACACGATCACTAAAGCTGAAGCAAGGAGAAACAGGGGTAACAAAGGAGGACATGATTATCTGCTTTTGGTGACAGCGTTGGTTGCAAACACATGAGAATTTTGTTACACCACATCCTCGCCTGCTGCTGCTACCCAGGATTGTGATTTTTCCCAGGAAAATGAAGGTGTTACAACAGTGATACGGGGGGCCTGTGGTAAATCAACCCTGTGGTAGCAAACAGAAAGTTTCAATTAGGGAAAACAGTGGGAAAATAAGTGTCTGCCTTGTTGCAATGCAGTAGTTATCCGTAGCAACCCCAAACAAATCTCTTTGCGAAGGAGTTGATTTCCACCCTGTTAATCAGCAAACAAAGACTTGTGGGTGTGAAGCTGATGGTTACGCATTGAGTGCAAGGCCTGTAATCAGCATGCATGTGCTGGATCTGCTGCTTCTAAGTGTGGCACAGAGAAACTGAGCAGTCTTGGCTCTCCTGGCCACCCCCTTGGCCAGCTTGATTTCCATGAGGAGGCAGGCCATTTTCTGGAAGGAGCCGGTGCCACTTCAGATGAATGTCCTTATAGTTTGTACAGAGACAAAGTGGCTCTCGCATTAGAATTAGTGCCAAGCCAAATAAAAGAGATGAGTGATGAGGAAGCTGAAGGAATTCCACCTGTTGGAATACAAAGACTACTAGGAAAGACATCATGGAAATAAAAAGAGAAGGTTACTTTTTTTTAGAAAGAAAGCACAGTGTTTCCTAAAACATTGGTCACGGGGACTCTGCACTTTTAGTTTCTTGTTCTTAAGATCATCCAGTTCCAACCCCTTGCTATAGGTAGGAGCACATCCCTCTAAAGCAGGTTGCTCACAGCCCCGTGCAGCCTGGCCCTGAATGCTTCCAGGGAGGTGGCATTCACAGCCTCACTGGGCAACCTGTTTCAGTGTCTCATCACCCTCACAGTAAAGAATTTCTAGTTTAAATCTACACTCTTCCAGTTTAAAACCATTTCCCCTCATCGTGCCACTACCTGCCCTGATAAAAAGTCCCTCCCCAGCTTTCCTGTATGCTCTATTCAGGTACTGGAAGGCCACTATAATGTCCCCCCGGTGCCTTCTCTTTGCCAGGCTGAAAAGCCCCAGCTCTCTCAGCCTGTTCTTGCAGGGGAGATGCTCTAGCTCTCTGACCATCTTTGTGTCCCTTCTCTGGATCTGCTTTAACAACTCCATTATGGTGCAAGCAAAACATCTGCAGTTGAAAGGGACTTTCCTGCCTTTGCAGCCACATATCATTTTCAAGTAGCCTGACCAAGGGGTGTGCACTGACTCATGGGTGCAGCTGTGGCCACACCACAGGGGTTTCTGGCATGGCAGCATCTTCTACAGCAAGCAGTCTTTTGTCTTCCACCTCTCTGCAAGTCCTGGGCCTGTGCTAATAAATCCCAGTGACACAAATGAAGCCTGACTCATGCTTGCTCCACATGTGGGACATAAAGTAGGTGCTTCTTGGCTGTCATTTCCTTTTGCTATGGAAGAACCTTAGGCAACAAAGTGAGAGCTTGAAGCTGAATCGCATGTTCCTATTTTTAAAATCAAATTTTGGATAGGAAAAAGGCAATAGGAAAAGATGTTGATTTTCATGCTGTTTTCTGTGGGCAGCTCTATTTCTTTGCACAGCAGCATGTAGAATTGGAGTTTATTGCTCTGACTGCTGTATTGTTTGGCTATGGCAGTGCTTGATGGTCAGAACCAATTACTGCAATTGGTCTTTTTTCTGATTACCCCTTGACTTTTCTGTTTGCTTTCTGCTTTCTATTGCAAATTTCCCCTGGTCTGAAAGCTGCCAAATGCTGGTTCTCCGTATGTGTGTACTGTGTGAGGATGAGGTGGATGTTTCTGCTGTATAAATGGGCGGCTTTTTGGTGACTGGACTGCACCTCCTTATAGTTTTGAGCAAAAACGAAGATAAGGGTGCCCTAGTCCCTAGTCAGATCCATAGATCAGGTAGTTGCATTGCTCTGTGCTCTGATTTGAAGCCCAAGGTCAGCTGGTTGATACCAAGAATGAAAACACACTAGACTGAAGATACTGTGCAAATCAGAGCTGTAGTTAGACAGAAATTGGTAGTGGGAGCTCCCTGTGCACCATATGTTCCTTGGTAAAAGGTTCCCCCTCTGATCTGAGAACCTTCAACAAACCCACTGTTTGAAGCAAGCCTTCCAGTTTTCCAGAAAATAAGGCCTTTTCATTACTCTGTGTGCAGCTCCAGGTTTTGCTGAGTTAGAAACCAGTGCAGATTGCTGTTACTCTGCCATCCTGATCATGAAAATTTTAGGACCAGGCTTCTGTGACTGCTTCTGTAATAGCAAAGAACACAGCACAGAGAGCTCCTGGGATCCTCCAAGTGAATGCACTATGCATAGATGTGCTGATATTGTCTCGGTTATCAAATCAAATCAAATACTTTTTTTTTTTTTTTTTTTTTTTTTTTTGTATAGCACTTCTGCTTCCTTCAGGGCTTGGTGGTTCTCACATTGAAGTTTTAATTGGCTTCAGTAAAACCGGATCAAAAACTTGAGGAAAAAAAGTGAATGCACAAAGGGTAGCATTAAATGTATAGGAAAGCAGAAATTTGTTTTCATTGCTTATCCAAAATCACTGTATTTTTGTTTTGTTTTGTTTTTTGTTTTTTAACACTCAGGCAGACAGGATGCATGTGGTACATCTATATTTTACACCTACACTGTGTATTTTATTTGGTAACTTATTTTCTTGGATCAGCTTTGAGCGAATGGTAAGCTATTGTTTATACTTGGTAACGCTGCAGAGAATTCTTGGATTATTTATTTCATGCAGTTTAGCTTAGTATGTCTGGATGCCTGTAAGCTAACTTTGTAACTGATAGGGTGTGTGAAATTTCTGGATAAATACCGGTAGTTTGAAATACCTTGCTAGAAAAAAAGGTCACCCTTTTTCCTCCCCCACTGTCATCTTTGGGGAAAAAGCCAAAAGCAAAACCAACTCACATGCATCCTTAAAAGTGGTGAGAAGTTGATTTACAAAACAGATACTGCATAGAAGTAATTGAGTTGACGTTGCTAGAAATATGTATATGCTACACAACATCTGCAGATCTCAAGATGTATTCATTATCTTTCCAGAATTTAGATTGTAATTATGGGTCCTTTATTTAAGTTTCCATGGTGATATAGAAAATGTTTCCCCCTTGTCCTTTCCTAATCAGGACACTTGTATATTTGAATGGTGAGCGTTTTTCTCTCCCCTGGGTGAAGTTAGTTTTATTAATATAGAGATATTAAGCTGACATGAAGCTGTCTGCTGCTCAGGCACAGATTCAAAAGCAGACGTATCAAGCATTTGCTACAGATTCCCCAGTGCCGGCTGTTTAATTAGCCTGTATGCTTCCAAATGCAAGTAAGAAACAGCATCTAGTGTTGTCACTAAAAAGTGATGCAGTCATGCTTTGGGGATTTGTAAAGTTGGAGTTAAAGTTAAGAGGCTAATAGTCTATAAAACCTAGCCGAATGCCTCCCTTTACTCAAGCAAGATACAGTAGATGAATTCAGTGGATGGTAACTTGGCACTTAGTTTGCCTCAATACAATCTTCTACTTATTCAAACAAAACAAAACAAGTATCTTTTAAAAATAATGTTTCTGAGCTCCATGGAAACAATCAATGAAGCAGTGGTCGTCACAGCCCAATTAAAGCTGCAGTTTGAATAGCTAACTTTAGAGTTTTGGTACTGATTTACAAAAGAATCCCCCTGGTACTGTTGTAGAGTATTGGTATCTCTCTTCTCTCTTGCACTGCTCAACATTAAATGGCTAAAATACTCCTCAGCTAGGAATCCTAAGAAGTAGCACTGAATTTTCAAACAGTCTGGAAGTTCAAAGGGAACCCAATGCATGATGAGTACAGGTTGTATGTCCATCCCTGTGCTGCAGAGCATGCAAGTGCATTACAGTTTTTCTTCAGGAACTGCAATATTTGTAATTCTTTTTCTTCAGGGAGCTCGTGATTCATTCTTGCTGTGTTTGCTATGGTCACATTTCAGCAGCAGCTGTACCACATTTGATCCATGGCTCCAAAACAAGAAAAGCTCCTAATGACCTCACGCTTCCCAGAAGAGAGAAAATTAGTACTATTTTTTGCAGACAACTCAAGCTCTTAAGCTTTGGTCTGAATTTATCCCACTTCTGAAAGAAGGCTGCCACAGTGCTCGTGCATCCAGGATCTTCATGTTGAATGTTTTCTAGAAAACGGGGAAAGACATGGTGTATTAATTAAAGAAGATTTACCTAGGATTTTTGGCAAACTGAGTGTAAAGCAGACTTTTGTTTAAAATTTTATTTTGTGCCTTAAGTGCTCAGAAGATAGTCATATGTAAGTAGGTTACCAGCTTTTCCTGAGCATTTAAATTAATTTTGCAGAGGTAGTGAATTGACTACACAGTTGGCTGAAAAGGAACATGAAGTTTTATGTCTCCTGATTATTTGTGTAGATTTAGGCCATAGGGTTGCTACAACTTGAAATAATTTTTATTTAAAGCAATTTCAAAGAAGCTTATTTTTAATAGCTTATATAAAAATAATTTTTACAATAACTGGTCACCAACCATTTACAAACTAATGTGCTAAAACCATATTTTTTTTTTTTAATCAGAATAGGAATGTTTAGCTTTAGTGGTGATGCAGTGGCACAGCTACCCAAGGAGGTGGTGGGGTCACCGTGGCTGTAGATGTTTAAGAGTATAGGAGATATGGCACTGAGGGACGTGGGCAGAGGGCATGGTGGGATGGGTTGGTGGTTGGACTGGGTGATCTTAATGGCCTTTTCCAGTCTTAATGACTGTGTGATTCTGCTGGGCTGTGGCTGGGTGCAGTTTGCTCTGGTACTGCCTTGCTCAGTTCTTCTGCCCAAGGAGCTGTGTGCTGACCTCAGAGTGGCAGCAGGAGGGCTTATGGAGCAGTGGATACCATTGTCACCAAGTTTACATTTCAGGATTTAATAGACCTAACACTGTGTAAAGGCAGGGTCCTTCTTCTCTGCTGGAAGCCACATGGTTGTCATGAGATAGGAAGTGAAAAAGTTGCTTTTTGTCCCAAACCAGCCCCAGCTTTTTGCCCCAAACCAGTCACTGCAATGCTCATTTGTTCAGCTGCTTGGATTTGCCATGGTGATTATCAAAGTCAGTCTTGGCAACCGTTATTGTACACTACTTGCTGAAGAGCGGCAGCAAATCGACCACTGGACATCTGGCTTGTTCACACACACATGCACAAATGCACACACACTGACCACTCTCTGTCCCCACTGCCCCCACTACACCACTGTGTGCCAGTAGGTCAGAGCATTCTGCTGCTGGGCTCCCTCCCTGCTGATGGTGGGGGGAATCAGCAAAATGCTTCTGCATCTTACCCTGACAAAGCAAGGCCAAGTATATTTAGTGTGTTCCGAACCCTCCTTTCCCATCTGGCAGCTATTTTGACACTAATGAGGGTGCAGTCATCTTGTATTCAAAACACGTGTTGGTAGTAGGAGGGGAAGGGCGTTCATGGTGATGTGCTCCAATGCGTATCTTCACTTTTAAAGGTTACAATTTACATTGGTCTCCTGAGTTCCTCTGCTGCTGGCAGATGGAGTCAGCAGTGCCTGTTAGCCATGTGCTCTATCTGTGTGCTTGTGGCCTTACCCAGAGAGCAGATCACGTCTGAGTTGCTTTCTCTGCGCAGAAGAAGTTTCCTCTCTGCCTTAGGGGGAGATGAAAGGGAGTGGAAGCTTAAGAAAGTTTTCAAGCCCTTTGCTGACTACTTTGTCATTGCATGTGCTAATGATTTTATAAGTGGTTCTGTGTGTACATTGTGTCCTACTCTGTTCCGCTCTGTTAAATACCTGCATTTAAAAAAACAGTGACACGCAGACTGTTCATAACTGTTGCAGATACGATATGACATCCAGAGGTTTTCCTGAGGTTTGAAGAAGCAGTTCCACGTCAAGTTCATTCGTTATCTTCCCCAAACCATTGCTCCCCTTTTTGTCCCCAGGAGGCTGTCTGGGAGCATGTGCCATATCATCCAGCTTCTTGGCTTAGAGCAAGATTATCTCAATCCCAAGTTGTCATTCATTCTCAGTAACAGTTATGGGGTGGACAAAGAACTGACAGCATCCTCAGATGGCGATGATGAGGTGATTTAGCAGCTTGAAACGTGTGTGTCACGCTCGCAAAGTTTTTATCAGGAATATCTGAAAAAGCAACACAAGTGGACATGAAGCATAGTCCCACTTTCAACCACTTGCTCTCCAGCCTTTATATGATACAGCCTTTACATGATACAGAGGTATCTGATGTGATTTTGTTTTCTTTCTTACTAAACTTGTTTTCCTGATTGGTTACTTGCAGCTCAATTCTGAAATAGTCAGAGGCAGTAGAGTCTGGATCCAAGTTGTGCTGAAGTTTATGAAGATCATTCCAATGAAAGTCTATTGGTTTTGAATTCTGGCTCATAACCCACAGGGATTTTCTTGGATTTTACTGCCAGTTTTGCCAAGATAATGACTGCAGGACTTTATTCTAATAATCTGTTTTAATCTATGCCATTCAAGTCAAGCCTTTTAGCAAAAGCCTTTTACAACAGCTTTGCAAACACAAGGTGAACAGTGAATGAATTATGCTATATCATTTGCCAGCACATACGCCAAATGTCAGGCAATGACAGAAACTGAAAATTTATGGCACAGAAGGGAAGAATTTTATGATCTTCTATGGACTAATGTAATGACTCTTCTATACAAACAAAGATGGAATGCATTTAAAAATGTAGCTACTTAGAAAATTGGCCCGAACACATGGATAAATTCATTAGAGGGAAGAGCTGTGAAAGTGCCCTCTGTTTTTAGTTCCATAGAATGCCTTACTTTTGAAATACGATTGCTTGATTTTAGTACACCCTCTGAACATTTCAAGATATGGCCCTCCACTGAATTCTTCTGGCATAACATGGTGCAGAGGTGCTCTTATTTTCAGGGGTAATACTAATACTATTTAAATAGCTGTTCAGAAATTAGATTCAACCACATGTTGAGACCTGCTTTCACTAAGGACATTCAGTTCAAAATTAGACTTTTCATTATGAACTAATGCCTATATACTGATGTCCTTGGATACGTCAAGTCTCTTCAAATTGATAATTTTGTTTTTATGGAATCAGAAACCTACCACAGACTTAGACAGAAGGAGAAATTGAGCGTCCTGGGGACCCTTGTTAAGCTTTTCTCCCACTCAGCCTTGGCATGCAAAGTCTTCTCAGATCATGTTCTTACACAGAATTTCCCTTGACCCTCTATTTTTGTTATGAACGTTGTCGTGATCTGCACTTTGGACTTGTTTAGCCTGAGTTTTTCCATTAACATGAACCTTTAAAAATCTTTGTAGTAACGTTGATAGAGCATGAACTGTAGGACGGATGGATTTGGAGGATGCTCTGGGAGCTGAATGGCTTGAATGCTAGTTCTGCCTACAGCTTCTCTGCAAATCACCCTATTAATAAAGAGCCTGCTTTAGTTCTGGAATCATGGAGTCTTCTTGTGCTATTACCCAGCATGTGGTAAATTAAACAATCTTGGCCTGATTGCATAACTTGAAATTTAAGATCCTTTTTCTCTTTGAGCCCTAAAATTTACAGGCCATTTTTGTTTAGATTAATTGTAATTAAATAATAGTTCTGCTTCTTTGAGGCTCTTCTGGGAAGGTTTTTTTAGCACCTTGATGACTAATCTCAAAATAAGCAAAGGGCTCCTCTCAGTCTCCCTGTGTCTGGTGTGGCTCAATGCAAGGAAGACTGTGGTGCTTGAGGTATCAAGAAGTGGCTTGGCACGGGGCTCTAGCAAAGGTCAGTCAAGAGAAGTTTAGTGTGAGGACAAATGTGTTTCAATCCCACTGACTCACATCTGCACTTGTGTCTGCCTTTCAGGAAGAGGTACTGATATAGGTTGCACAGAGAGCTGGTGGGCCCCATGCCTGGAGACAGCCAAGGTCAGGCTGGATGGGCTCTGAGCACCTGATGGAGCTGTGGGTGTCCCTGTTCATGGCAGAGGGATTGGACCAGATGGCCTTTTTAGGTCCCTTCCAACTCAGATGATTCTATGAAAATCACCGCTTATGGGATTTCTAGTCCAGAAGTACCAAGTTCTATCCTGAAATCTTTTCCTCTTCTCCTCGTCTTGACTGTACTTGACACAGAGAAAAGACGGGCTTTTTTTTTTTTTGTAAAATCATAGCAATTTGCTGCAGTCCACAGAGCAAACATTGCCGTGGTCAATGCAAGTAACAGCCACACTTTAAACTTTTCACCTCAGTGTTTCCTTCTGGTTAATAAATTATTTGGTATTCAATTAGCAAGGTCTGCTGGGCTTCATTTTCTAACTCTGCCAGTGCACTTTAGGAACCATTGAGATCTCTCAGGATGTTTCTTTAGCATATTCTAGCTCATAGAACTGAGAGATTGTGCATTGTTGAAAAAGAAAGATATTTTAGCTTCAACAAGCAGTTTATCTGCTAATTTGAATATTTGCAGTATTTCAGTATTGCACATGCTGAACTTTCCATATATCATAAGAGGGATGCTTCCATATCTCAGTACCTATTAGGGATCTGTTCCCTGCTCTCGTGGGTGAGGCTCACCTTTTCATCTGGCCAAGTTCCTTGTTTCTTCATAGTCAGTTCTCCAACCCTGAACAGAGCCCTTCCCAATTCTGTGGTGATGGATGTTCCCTGGTATGCTCCTGGTCTCTGTTAAGACTTGTGGTATGTGACACAGCAGGGAAAAGCGGTGGAACACAACTGAAAAAGCCACAGTCTTCTAGTATACAGTGCTATCTGCCCTTAATTGTAGAATATACCTCTACTGCTCTGTGGGGACTCCTGGCTAATTAAAACTGAAATAGTTTGATAAATCTGTCTCGGCATATATCCCTGATACTGTGCTGTTTATTCATGTCAGGTATTCATAAGACAGTTGACATTTTCTTCCTTAAAGTTCTCTCAAGTAAATTACAGGTGTTTTACTGCTATGACCTTTTCCCTTACATGAACAACTTCTGTTTTGACCATTTTTTTGTGTGAATATAATGCTAAAACCGATGTAATTGGAGACATACAGTTTTTCTCTTCAGTATAGCTGGGCTATTACCTGTAATGATTCTCTAATACTGGTATTTGTAAGTGATTATCGCTTACCAAACTACTTTAAATTTAAAGAAAAAAGCCAGACTGTTTCACTAAATGGTTGCGGTGAATCACCTTTTCCCTTCCTCTCCCTGAATACTACATTTGCTTTCCTAACACATTCATTTTGTGTCTGAGTCCCAGGGAAATGGCTCACTCTATTAATACATTTCTGGAGTTTTGCTGTTATGAATAGCCTTTTATGGCTTTAATGTAGTTTTTGAAAATTCCTCCATTATTGATCTAGATATTATCCCAGCAGGAGTCAAAACCACAAGACAATTGTGTGAGGATGATTTCTTACTACAGTAGCATTTTATTCTGAAAGCCTGCTGTGTGGTGTGTGCTTTGATGGATGACCCACTGTTTAAAATGTGTATTAGACGTTGGCTTGCTAATTAAATGCCTTAAGGAGCGCCTGTACCCATTCACTCTCAGTAAATTTGTATACGTGGAATTTCCATTGTCTCATTTCTTGCATTGCTCTGTTTACTTGTTTCTGTTTTCTGACACAGTAGAGAAGAATGTGAGTAATGGCAAAAAAATGGCTTTCTACTTTCACTTGAGCTTCAGCTTGGGGCAGAGGGGAGAGGATGAGAGCTCTTGGTTTCAGGACTTGGTCTGCCAGATGGGGGATGAGGAGAAGAAGAGGCAGACTGTGCATTGTAGAAGGGAGTGAGAAGAGCACTCACCTGACACTGAGAGATCGGAATTCAGATCCCTCATTCTCCTGAAGGACCATCTCCTACATCTCAGAGCTGCACCGTAATTGTAAAACTGTGAGGTGCTCTCGGACTGCTCTGTTGAAATGCTCATGCTTGAGGCATTTTGCTGGGAGGGAGCAGGTGAGACCCTTCATGGGCAGATGGATGGGAACAAGTTCTAGTTATTAAAGGAAACAGCAGCCAAGAAGGGAGACGAGGGCTTCTGCCCACCTCCAAGAAGTGGTTCCTGAGTCATTATTCTCCATTCTGTTTGTTTGTTTTGTTTTTGTGGGGCTGATATGAATCACTAACAGTATATTTGTTCCGAGGGCCAAGCACTGAATTTCTACTCATAAGGGTTTGGACTTTTTGTTCCAGACAGTGGGATGTGGAGAGAATGAAAATGTTGGTTAATCTAAACCAAAACAGAGTAATTGTTTTCTGTTATTACTATTATTTAAAAATTTGAGTTGGAGGACAAATTTGAAAAAAATATATTGTTCATGAGAACAAACATTTAAATCCCAAGTATTTTTGAATCTGTTCCAATTACTTTCATCATCTGTCTGGAAGTGCAGCTTTTTCTCATTCACTGTAACTGCTCCTAGCTTACTCAAAAGCAATAGAGGCAGAACCTGGCTCTTCGTGTTTCTAAAGCGAGGCTTGGCATCGCATTCATTGGAAGGAGAAAGGTTTTCTTCTGCAAGTGTTTGCAGAACACATTCAAGGCCAAATCACAATGTTATTTTCATCTGTGTTCCTGCCCATGTAATTACCTGTGTCACTCCACTGAGTGCTCTCCTTGATGCTTTGGAGTAAAGTGTTCTGTGTTCAAAACAAAGGTTTTGCTGGCACAGAGGAGGAACCTGTTGTGATTTGAACAAAATGAGATCATTTTGTTCTCATTTATAAGCTTTCCTTTAGACCATAGAGTAAATGTTAAGGACCAGATGAATTAAAACTAACAAAAGTAGGCAAGGAAGTTAGGGAATGCATCTCCTAAGCTCTCAGGGATGAGTGATGGGGTTTGGGTAGTACTTTTACCTCTACAAAACTCTTCTTCTTACGAGCACCATCCCCTTGGCCATGCTGACTTCTGCCTTTTCCTCTTTCTCCTGAGTGAAAGGATGTTGCTGATACCTGTTCCTGCCCATCCTGTGCTGTCATTTGTCCAATCTGTGTTTTCATGTAAGTGATTACTTGGGGGCCACAAAGCAGCACCAAGGCTCTAGAACACCTGAAGCAGTCCTTTGATTGTATTTTGTGGTTAACCTCTTCAAGAAAAGGAATCTGGTTTCTCTGTTCAGGATGTGGAGGGTGAGGAACAGCCATGTCCACTCCATCAGAGCTGATATATACAAGATTTTATTGCTAGTCCAGTGCTGCAGTGCTCCTAAAAGAAGCTGCCTCTGTCATACAGTGGCATGGCCAAAAAAAAAAAAAAAAGAGAGGAGGAAGAGGGGGAGGAATTCATTCTAATCCCTCTGAAATTGTTTTCTTACTGAATTGTTAGATCTGGATGGACTAAGCCAACTGAGTTACCGAGACAACCTATCCTGTCATGGAAATGACCATATATCTGTTGATTCAAGAACAACAGAGTGCAGGAGTGCTGGGCAGCATACAGGGCCTAGGATGGAGTCCAGCACTGCTGATGGTTTCAGCCAGCAAGCTGCAGAAGGATGTTTGGAATTGGAGGCAGCATTTACCAACCAGGGATTTGAAGGAAATGATGCTACTGACAGCTCATCAGCTTGGAGCCCTGAGGTACAGTGAACTGTCATTTACTACATATGATGTAAGATTTTGAAGGGTACTGGTGGTTTCTATAATTTGGACAGCATCCGGAAAGCTGGAGGCAACTGGTGGGGTGTCTGGGACTTGTCAAAGTGATCGTCATTGTAGTCCCCATTGATACTGGGCATCTTTCCAAGGTAAGAGGGGGCACAAGGGTAGACAGCTCTTTGGCTTTCCCTTAGTTTTACTCCTTTGTTTTGAAGCCTCAGGAAAACATTAGAATTTAAGGCATTGTGAATGCCTGATGACTTAGCAACCTCCTTTTCTCTCATATTCTTTCTGCACGATGTGTTTGATTTTCTTATTATTTTACCACAAGATTAAATTTCTGAAAAAATATCAGCCTGCATCAGGCACATTGAAAGAACAGCACAAAGGTCATGTCTTCTTCCCTAGTTAAAGGAGACTGTTCTTCAGCTGTGGAAATTAGTGCCTCCATACATGGAGCAACAAGGCTCTAAGAAAAGGGTTCCTTTCCTCAGAGTGTGCAACTGGTGAAAGAGATGGAGAGCCACTCCTCAGCGCCCAATCTCCAGCCTTAAAGGACATTTTGAAAAGCATTTTGGTTTGCTGCACAACCAGTCCCACAGAGTACTATACAACACACAGGAACTCTGAGCAGTGGCAGCTTTGACCTCTCTTTGCTGTGCTCCTGACACGCTGTGTTTGTCTTTTCATCTGAGGCTCATTTCCCCTTCTCTGCATTTGACGTATATTCCCTTGGTACGTCTGTTGCAGTTTTTCAAATGTCCTCCACTTGAATTTCTTTGGAATACATCTCTTGATTTACTCCTGGTATGTAGATTTTAAAAATGCAAACAGTAATTTTAGCATCAGGGGGCACATATCCCCAAGTCCCAGTTTATCTTCTATGAGCAGCTTCTCATCCAAAGGTATTGTGTGGATTAATGAAAGACTTTTTATTGCAGGAACTAAATGTTCTGACATGCCAGAAATGTTCAAGTGCTATTATACTCCATTCAAAGCACCTCTCTTTAGAGACAAAAATGATAATTTTATGCCCCTACAGTGGAACCACAAGTACCATTTCAAGCCTAATCCATAATTAGCTGCTCTCACAGGTTTCCCTAGCAGAAATGGACTTCTTTTACTTAGTGAAATGGATGTTGGCTCTGTCCTGAATGACTGGGTTACACATATAGTATAACTGGATTGGCATCACAACAACATTGCTGGGAGGAGGGAAAAAAGAAATTCAGGTGAGGTTCTACACCCCTTGGATTCCAGTTTAACCATTTGTATAGCCAGTACATTCACAGAACACTCATGGCCCTAAGCAGAGTTCCAGAAGCCAGTGGCTGTTTTGTTAAGACTTATGCAGAAAGAAGATTAAGCATCTGAAAGCTTTGTGGGCTGAAAACTCACAGTGAGTGCCAGATAGCACAGATCTCTCTGAAGGCATCAGCCCAAGTGCCACAGTCTGGCATTTCTCTTTTCCTACCTTCCTCCAATGTAAGCAGTTTTCTTTGTAGTGGATATGGCCACAGCTATTGTAATAGATTTGAGATTTCATAGAATCATAGAATATCCTGAGTTGGAAGGGACCTGTAAAGGCCATCAAGTCCAACTCCTGGCTCCATGCAGCAGGATCACCTGAAATTCAAACCCTGTGTCTGAGAGTGTTGTCCAGATGCTTCTTGAGCTCCAGACCTTGAGCTTGAGACCATACCCGTTGCCCTGGGAAGTCTGTGCCATGCCCAGTCACCTTCTGGTATGCAATTTGAATCCCCTTGATATCCACATCCTTTTTAACCATTCTGTGCAAGACTGAATACCTGACCTGCTTTTCAGGCAGCCAGAAGATGAGACACTCAGCCTGGTTGGGGCAGGGAAGTATCTCTTGGCTTTTTGTACCTGTGGGCTTACGATGATGCATGGATATTCATGTTCTTCAGCTCAGAAATGTAGATGAATGCAATTACGCTGCTATTATAGTTTTCTCTACATTTTTGTAGCAATTCTCAATTGTGTCTTGATCCCATCTCCTTAACAGTACATGCACAGATGAAAGTGAGGAGGGATGAACTTGTGAAGAGAAAAGTGAATCAAGTGCATTTCCATTACATTTCCTTCTTCAATATGATTTCAATAAACAGACAGAAATAACTTTGACAGCTACATAGCAGCCCTTACATCTGCATAACATCACATTCTCTCCTGGCATCCTGGCCTGCCTTGTGTTTTTGTCTTTGAAACCTGCTGCTCATACGGAAAGGCATGTTTATGGGCAAGCAAGTCATTCTGTGTACTGACCAAGAGGTGATACTTCTCTCCTTGGCATTACTATTGCAAGATGTGTGACAGCAGGTCTCCATCATTGTACAGAAATGGACTTCTATATCCAGATATGCAAATCCCTCAAACATCAATACAAATATGAGAAGCTGAAGCTCTGCACATCATGGCAGATGAATCTGAACACTTAAAAAGTAGACTAATAGGAAGTAGATGTCAATTTTGAGATTTGTTTGAGGTCTTGTTTGAGACAGCCTACCCTAGAAACTTCTCAAGGGAATTACATCAGAAGCCTTATGGCCCATCAGCTGTACTCTAAACAATAAGATTCCTATGTTGAGAAGAAGCATTACTTGAATTGCAAAAGAAGATAAATGTTTGAGGAGGAGGGTGACTCAGACTGCTAGTGACAGGCCTTAATTCACCTTCAGGCTATTAACTGGAAATCTTTCCCTAGTACAGTGTATACTCATGTTTAAATACAAATCATTGATCACTATAGCAACCCCTTTATCACTTGAAGCACATTCTAGCTCTGAGATAACAAGCACTTTTGAACAGAAAGGCACACGCCCACTCATCAAAAGGTAAGGTGAGCATCTGTGTTTTTTATTTTCTTCTATCAAGATGATTCTTGCTTTAAAAGTAGATAAAAGATTGTGCGTGAATTGGTCTGCACGTTTTTGTTTTGAATTTTTATTCTGAACATTTCAGTATCCATGGACAGAAGGCACAGATGCATCTCTTGGGAGACTTAAAAAATGAATAAAGGATCAATCTGTATTTAATCAGACAGTTTATCTTGATAATGATTACTTTAGCTGTGGGAAAAATATTGAGAGAGAGAGAGTAGCATCTAGAAATGGAATTTCCATTCTGCAACAAATTTGGATATTTTGATTTCCCTTTCCATCGAAGTGAACATGGTGCTTAAAGGTTTGATTATCCTACAGAACAAAATGCCCAAGAAGTTATCAGGTTTGATTGATTTTTTTTTTTTAATTTCAGCGATGTAAAATAAATAAATAAATAAATCCATGTATATTCAAGTAATAGGTTGCAACATTTTTAACCAAATGAAACCGAAACATTTTATTAATGCCTCAAAATAAGTGTGAATGAAATGAAGTAAGAAACTCCAACTTTTGGACTATTTTTTTCCCTGTGTACAATTTTTTGCTAAATTAGCAGTCTTTTGCTAAACATTTAAATATGGATGAAGCTCTTTGTTGGAAATGTTTCAACAAGTGCTGTTGCTTACTAGATTGTATGGGGAATATTACACAGAATCAGGCAATTAACTAGCATTGGCTTCTCAGGGAAAAGTGGGATCCTTATTTTCCAGAGAAACTGCCTACGTTTGCAAGCACAAGTGAGGTCATCAACATTTTTTAAATAGAGTTGGGATCACAGAGGCAGTTGAACTCCAATGATGGTCTTTTTTTTTCTTCCTTCTCTTTGCAGGAGGCTGATGAGGTGAACAATGAACCAGGTCATCACAGTGCTCATCAGCCCGTTTGTAAATGCGGTGATCTTGATGTCATTTTCAGTTACAAAGCCTCAAGTCAAAAGCTCGTAGTTACTGTCTTGGAGGCCAGGGACATCCCGGACAAAGACCGCAGTGGTGTGAACACTTGGCAAGTGCACACAGTATTGATGCCTAGCAAGAAACAGAGGGGTAAGACAAGTGTTCAGAGAGGACCCAGCCCCGTGTTCAAGGATAATATTACCTTTAGTAAGCTGGAGCCACATGAGTTAGGTGGCCATGCTGTCCGTTTCCGCCTCTATGCTGTGCACAAGGTGATTGGAGAGAAGATGATGGGAGAGCAATTGTTCTACCTGAGCAACATCAGCCAGGAAGGGGAAATGAAGGTGACGTTGGTCTTGGAGCCAAGGAGTAATTTGACCGTAAGTTTGAGGAAGGAAATTTGGAGTCCATAAAATTGTTCCTTTGGTGAATGGTCATTGGCTGTACTTAATATCTTTAATTCAGGACTGACGGAATGCAAATAGTGGATCTGTCCTGCAATCACTACTACAGTTAGCATTAAGGGAGAGAAGGCAGCATGTCTTTCCTACACAGAGGTGTGCAGTATTAATATGCTGTGCAGAATCTGTAGCTTGAGTTCTGGAATCTCCAATACTAATTGACTTAATTTCAACTAGAACAGTAGTTCTTATGCACCACTGTGTTGATGGAGCTGTACTACTGCCAATTCAAGGGCTACCTTATTTGGTACTAATTCCAAGCTTGTGGATCTCTGCACTGAGCAGTTTCCATGTTACCAGAAATACTTACTGATGTTCCTTTGCATGGAAGATTGGAGAGGTAGGTCATGGGAGGAGGAACTGGCTGTGCTGCTTCATGGCCTTCCATGCTATCACAGTACATACAACATCACAGTTGTATGGCTACACCAATCAATTTGTGCACAGGAGCTCTGACATGATTCACTGTCTACAAGAAGCTCAGTAAGAGGTTAGGCACAGAAAATGAGTGGAAGATGATACACTGGGTGAAAAGGGGATAGAGTGAGCATTGTGGTTCAAGGAAGGAAATTAAGAAAATACACAGTACGTGACCAAAAGAAATGCAAACTGTGCAAAATGCATTTCATCCAAAAGCCATTTTTAAGGAGATTTACTGTGCGTTTAATGCATTGGGAGGTATGCTTATCTCGGAGGCTTTGATTTGCCCTAGTAATAACATGTTGCACAGAGTTCCTCGTCTTTAAAGAGAAGGTTCAGAGATATGTTTTTGTAGAAGTAATGCTTTAACTCTTTTTGTGCCCTATCATAATTCATTCTTAGTCACTGCCATTTCATAAGAGTGATCTTACTAAACAAGGCCACAAAATATAAACCAAAGGGAGGGTGGTGGTAAACATTCTGATGAGACTTTCAGTGCTCTTTCCCTGCAGAGTGCAGACTCTCAGCTTAGTCTGTCAGCAATCTCTCACAGTGATAGCGCTTCTTCAACACAGTCCCTGTCTCATGGAGGGGTGCCAGAGCTGCTCGTGGGCTTGTCATACAATGCAACTACGGGGCGGCTGTCAGTGGAGATGATCAAAGGCAGTCATTTCCGAAACCTCGCAATTAATAGGCCACCTGGTAAGTACTTTCACTGCTATTAAATAACACCGTTGAGTCAAAATTTGCTTTTTATTTTCTTCCCCTGGATACTCAGTTATGTCGTTTCCTTACAGAGTATCTGATTGAAAATTAAAAGCATTATTTCAAATGTGCGTGCTGGTAAACTTTGCAGCGTAAGGGGATGCAATCATATGAAGACACAGCTGACAGGACAGTAATACCGTAGTGCCTCTTTTATTGCATATACCTTTACAACATCTGATTATGGCAGAATTGCTGTGATACCCAAAGCACAGAGTAATTCTTAACAAATTCATAAAAAGAGAGAAGCAGTTTTCAAGTGATTGTATGTTGCCATGTAGCATGCACGTCAGTATGGAAAGGACATTGAAGTGCTGGAGCAGATCCAAAGAAGGGCAGCAAGGCTTGTGAAGGGCTTGGAGAATATGCCTCATAAGGAGAGACTGAAGGAACTGAGGCTGTTTAGTCTGGGGAAAAGGAGGCTGAGGAGAGACCTTATCGCTCTCTTCAAATACCTGAAATGTATTGCATTGTGATTGCAGCAAGAGCGGGGTTGGTCTCTTCTCACTGGTGACAGGATGAGGGGAAATGGCCTCAAGTTGTGACAGTGTAAGTTCAGGTTGGATGTCAGGAAAAACTTCCTTACAGAAAAGGTTATTAAACACTGCAGTAGGCTCCCCAGGGAAGTGGTTGAGTCACCATCCCTGGATGTGTTTAAAAACTGTTTGTATGTGGTGCTCAGGTACGTGATTTAGCAGAGGGTTGTTAGTTAGGGTAGTATGGTTAGGTTGTGGTTGGACTTGATGATCTTGAAGGTCTTTTCCAACCTGAGCAATTCTATGATTCTACAATGGTTATATGCAGAGGCCCTGCTTGGTGCCGTTAGATGTTTCCAAGGGCTATACTTTCAGTCCCCTTGCTGTGAGCTGGGCTCTGGGTGACCTGTTTTTTTTGGCCGTTTGGGGATCTTGCCATTCTGAATTCTTCGTAGCTGCACAAAAAAGTCTTTTGTAGAAAGAAAAAACAAAGTTTTTCTTCTGTATCCCATCATTTGAGCTCCCTTTCTCCATAACTCAAAGGAAAAAGTGAAAATTACATTACAGTAAATTTGGTTAGTGCTAGAGCTGTAGTTAGTACTTTACAAAGTTAGTGGATGGGTGGTGCTAATGTCTGTGATATAGATGGTCATGCAATCACAGTGTTATCTGCTTTTTGGTTTGTGCCTCTCACTCAGGGCTTGAATGGCAGCTCTGTGTTCATCTCAGATTGTTCTATTGCCTGCTGGCTGAAACCAGCAGAGAATGGTAATATGGAGTAGCATTTTTTGTTTTTTGGGATCTAGTTGTCTGTGTGTCAGAGGTAACAACCTTTGACAGCTTCTGGCACTCACTGCATTTGATGTAGTATCTTCATCTTGCAAAATGCTTAGATTGCTTTTGCAAGATGCTGTGCCGGTTGTCCCAGAGCTAGCAAATATTTGTGTAATATTTCAGAATGCAGGCATGAAAGCTTAAGTTTTGACTGAACTGCATCAGTACTCCGGTATATTCCAGAAGTAATCTGACCATGTGGACAGCCAGTCCTTCAAGAATTAAGGGCAAGTCTGTGCAACACTGAAACACTTGGCCTCAGTTTGTGTAGCCCTAGTTAGTTTGATATTAGCTGTGATGACATGGGTAGATCTCCATGGGATTTACTTGAAGGAATGGTATTGTTTTTATTAAAAGTTTCAAGTCAGAGTGGTTCTAGCCCATTTAAAGAAAAGGCTAAGTCTACTTTCATTTTTAAAGTAGTCCCAGTAAAGGTCCAAGTTGATTTGCTGTGGTTTTTCTGCTGTATTTTCACACATCTTCCTATGGTCTTGGAGTTTTGTCACGTAACTGCCTGAAGGGCAGGATTATGCAGCACTTCTGTTTCTATATCAGGCCCTACATAAGTCTTTTATCTAGCTGAGTCAGGAAGCTGTAATGCCCCACACTTTCCCAGTAAGTGAAATGCTTGCTCTGCAAAGAACTTGAATAATTGGTGTCCAGTTTTCTACCTAAGATATAATGATCAAGTGACTGGCATTTGTTGGTATTATTCTGAAGAATGTCTTTCTGGGTGCTTATGGGATAGCACTGCATGTTGCAGTAAGTTGTGCAACCCTTAAATTCATTGTCTGGATGCTGGGGAATTGTGTCTGTCCTGGGCCTCTTGGATGGGGTTTGGCAGATTAGCCATGTTCATATAAGTTTGCTATCAGCATGGGTTACCTGCCCTGGTTAGATGTCCCATTCAGCTTTTCAGCTGATGGGCACACAGAAAAACAGTAGGTTGGTTGACAGCATCTTTAAAGCTGATAAGCATTATGTGTATTTATTGATAAGAAGAGAACAGGTCCTGTGTGTGATGAAAGAAGGCAATCTTTGCAGGAGTTTCTGTTTTAAATTCTGTCTGAATTTTCTGCTTTCTGTGTCTGTGGGGCTTCAGATAAGCCTTGTTAAATCAGTCCGATAAGCTAGCCAAAGTCTTCTGTCAGCCACCCAAACTAATATTCCTGACAGTGGAAAAATAACAAATTTTTCCTATCTTTGATATTAAGGCCATCTTGAGTTTGCCCTTTGCATCCATTCTATACGCAGATCAACTACAGTATTATCAAGCCTGCCAGTGCCTCTGTGTTAGGTCTGCTATTAGATGAAATTTGTCAGTTATTATGGAGAGGTTCTGAATCTATCACTATCTGCTTTTACTCAGTGTTTTTTTCTGCATTGCACTTCTGCACCTGTAAAGTGCCCAGTAGCATGATGAATGCGAAGAGGAAGACTCAGCGAAGTAGAAATGGAAAAAAAGCTTAAAAGAAGGAAGAAAGCCAGCACTTGTCTCACATGCTGGAGTAGCATTTCACTGATAACTCCTGCAGACACTGCAGAGGAGTGCTGTGAGGTCTGATTGTCTCTGTCTGAAACATGCTGCCTGAGTGAGATGCTCAATAAATCCTTCACTAGGTGAAAACTAAAACCACTGTCTCCCTTTTCTGAAAGCTGAGGAAATAACCCCTGTGTTTTCTCATATGCATCCTACTTAGAGAATGATTTACTTCTTCAAAGTATCATGGGGGTTTCAGACGTAACAGTGATTCGAGGCATTTAAATACCAAGCTCAAGCTGCTACGGTTGGCAGTTATTTATTGTAAGACTGAGAGAGTCTGTGGGCAGAATCCATCTCCGTTTTCCACCTCTGCATGCACAGAGCTCATGCAGTACCCTTGTGTGGTCCACTTGTAGCCAAGTGCATTTAGCATTGTCTGCTGCTTACTGCTGCAGCTATGGGGAATGGCAGGAGCATCTTACATTATTGCAAATCCTCCAGGTGTGCTCTTTTCCCACCTTGACCCTCTTCTCTGCCACCTGGGATCTTGCACAGGTGAGGTCAACATTTCCTACAGTGTGTGTGCATGCTCCCTCAACATCCTTGCACAGGGATTTTGCTGTGCAGAAGAGGGAGCTGTGATTCAAGGTGTTAAAGACTGCAGAGGTGACAAGTAATTTCTGGAGAGCGAAAGGAATGCTGGTGGTGGGAGATTGTGCATCTCTCTCATGTTTTTCCTCGGCACATCTTATGGGATGCAAAGGGTTGAACTAAGTCAGATATCAAAATCAGGAGTGCTTACATGGGTAATAGCTGGGTTAGGGAACAACTGGGCAGCTTACAGACACTTACATCTTCCAGGCAGTCTTCTCTTCAAATCACATATGTGAAATGTAAGGACAGCTTGGTTAAGGATAAAAATTCAGGCATTGTTCTGGGAAATGTGTGGAGCTGCAGGTCTGAGTCACAGTTCCTAACCATGTGAATAAGTCCATTATCACTCTGAGCACTTAAAAGCACTCAGGAGAATGGTAGCAGCATTGGACTATATGGTAGCAGCACTCCTCTGTAAATTGGTAGCATCAGCCAAAAAGCCTTGTGCAGAAAAGCATCTAGAGGTTTGTCAGATGTGAGCAGCCCAGGTATTTTAACACTCAGTGACATATGTATCATGCACCTCATTCTCTTTGGTTCTTGTTCAAGCTGTTCACCTGTTTTATCATTTCATAGAGATTTGCATTTTGGTCTTAGAAAAACAAACTCCAGCATGTTCATTTCAAAACTGTTTATTATAAAGAAAGTAACAAGAGAAGCGTGCAATGCTGGCAGATACATCTTTAAAAATCTGTACCTGGTTACAGATTGTTTGCATGTTATAGTAGTACTTTGGGATTGTAGTGATCATAGGGGTCATTTGCACTAGTTGGTGTATGAACACACACTGGAGGGATGGTCTCTGCCCGCATGGTGCTTAACCTTCATCAGCTGTTCTGGGTGCAGCTCTCTTTCCTCTAATCCAGCCTTTGCTTTTTCCCCTTTCACATTTATTTGGGGGGTTTTGTCTGTATGTAATGCAATTTGAGAAGGGCTATTGTAAAAACATATTCCCTTGTCTAAGAGTCCTCCAAGCTTTTTGGCAACTGCAGAATTAATCACACATAATAATTACATCCATACATGATCATTATTGTATCAGTAACATATTAACCCTATTAAGCAAGTACAATAACACTTAACTCTGGGGAAGACAGGAGGGAGAACAAACAAGCTATGAGAATTGCTATTGGGAAGAGGAGAAATTCTTGAAGTAAAAATTTGTGTCTGCCTGAGCTCCAGACAGTGACGCCAAGGAATACAGAAGATGCTCTGGTAGGAGAATTAGAGTCCTTAGATGGTATTTCTTGGTCAGGTACCAAAGGACTTGAAAGATATTAGTTTGTTTTTTTTTGTTGTTTTTTTAAAATCAACTTATTTGTGAAGAAAGTTATTATCCCAGAGGACTAAGACAGGTTAATTTCTTTAATTGATCCCACTAAAACCAGGAAACTGAATTAAAAAAAATAACCGATGTATCTGGCACTGAACGGGGAGCTTGCTTGAGCTCCTAAAGCTTTGGAATTCATGCTCCTATCTCATCACCAATAAGAGGGGGATTTGTACCAGTGATAGCTGGGATGCATTCAGTCCAGAGAGTCCAGTAGAGGTGTTTGGGCAACTATTCAGAGCTGAGTACTTGCCAGTTGCTCAGAGTAAGCTTGTACAAAACCAATTCTGCATTTTCTCATTGTCTGTCCTTGGGTATGTCTTGAATCAGCTTAAGATACACTGAGAAAGCTTTGTTTGGAGCAGTAAAGATGAGACCAGCTGTGTGGAGTCCCAGAAGGATATCTCAGTAATGAGCAGCTGGACAGTGGTGTGGGAGATGAAGTGTGGATAAATGTAAGGTATGATGTTGTGAAATTCAGACGTAACATGAGTGGACTCGAAGCTGCTTGGGAGTGAGATATTGGGCTTATAGGAAATGTCTTCTGAGGAAAAAAAAGGTCAGTCAAACGTGTCTTATATAGAAAAGAAAATGAAAAATCTGTATTTGATTTTAAATATCCGAGTGCCTGCATAATGAATACCATACACAATTCTGGCTCCCTCCATTCAAGTAAAATATTGGCAGGATTGGAGAGATGCAGTGATGAATGACAGAGATACTCAAAGGCATGGGAACAGCTTCCAGCAATTGGATAACCTGGTCTTCCAGTGGTGCTGCAACAAATGGGAGAAGGGAGAGGATTTGGTGACAGTCTGTGAAATCCTAAGTATTGTGAAAGTGAGTTGGCAACAAATATTCATTGTCTCTCCTGATTAAAAAAAAAAAATGATCTTAAAATGAAGTGAGGAGGCAGCAGGCTCTGAGGAGGAGAGTGCTCTTTCACACCATACATGCTCACACTGCCGTGTGCCTCACTGAAGAATACTGTGGGTACAACTCTGCTTGAGTTCAGCAGGATAAATCCATGAAGAAAAATGCTCTGAGAACCAAAGAAATACAAAGATTGCCTCTGACTGAGGAAGTTCTTGAGTCACAGATCACTGGAGTTTGGGAGAGTTTTCGGGAGAGAATCAGTTTATGCTGTTTTTGTGTAGACTTACTAAGGTAGGTGATATTGGGTGGTATGACTTGGTACATCTCTTCTATATGAGGCACGTGAGACCTGGCACTGAAAACCAAGGCATGGAGTAATGGACTTGTAAGGAGCAGTAGTGAGATTTTTGAGATAGATGTTCCATAATAATTAAACATCCAGTGATATCTTGCACATGCAGGTATCTGCTGTCACACTGAAGAGTTTTGTATTTCTAACAGTCTGTGATGGTATTACGTTGCTATATGTAAAGTGAAGATGTTTCTGAACCAGAGGAGTACATTTGAAGCTAAGTGTATGGTAATGCCTCTCCTGCTCCCATAGCTCTGAACAAGAAGAAGAATCTTTTCTTCCCCCCTCCCAAAATAAGCAGAAGACAAAGCAATTGCTCCCAGGGTAGAATTCTGTTAATTCCAAATTTCAGTTGGAGCTGAATGTTTAATGTAAATCAACAGTAACTCCACAGAGCAGCATTTGCAGATCTGATGACAGGCTGTATAATAAAGCCGTGCCTGTGGGCACCATTGCTGGAGGTGAGAACAGCCAAACTTAAGCATCTTTACCTCATGCTGCAGCAGAACTACTGCTCCCATTGCTGAGAAGCTGGGCATTCATGATACACTCTCATTTAGAGTTTCCATTCTCTCCAAGGTAGCAACAATGCGTAAAGCATACTGTGCATTGTAAGAAGTGTTGAAAATGCCCTTACTGGAGGTAGCATCCTGAACATCTGGAGAGGTGCCTGCGTTGCACTTCAGGTGCATGAGCACAGAAGCTGCATCTTCTCAGGGTCAGGGAGGTGGCTGCTGGCTCCACAGACAACATGTTTCCTAGCTTAGGGCTGGCTCTGTGAAACCCTCTTTGCTGGGCCACAAGGGTTGTGTCAGCACTTTGGATCCCCAAGGATCTGAGGCTGTTTGGAAGCAGCTTTCCTTCCTGAGGGACCTTGCTTGCAGGGAGCCCTACCTCCCGCCCCTCTGCAGGCCCTCCCCTTGCTCCATACATGCCATTTATGCTGGCAATTCCCTTCCAAGAAGCAGTGTTCTCCTTTCTGCTGCCTTTTACATGAAAGGTGTTGCTGGTTCCCTAGTGACTCACGCATTGCAAGGAAGGCTGCCAGATCCCAGCCTTGTGCGGGAGAGCTGCCAGCCACGGCAAGGCAGACCTGAGTGGCAGAGACTCAGTGGGAATGGGGAAAAAAATCTGTCTCCTCAGCAACGTAGTAGGCAGATCTCAGTGCTTGTATAGTAAATAGAGTAGGCCACAAGCTGCCTCTGGCCTAATGTAGATGTTCACAGTGTGGGGCTGGGGAAAAAAGCCGGAGTCTGACTCTCCTCCATGCTCTTTCCTGGTACAGCTGTAGTGATCCAGGCTCAGTGGTCTCTGCCCCAGGGTGACATCATGGGGAGGTAACACCAGGTACTAATGGAGAAAGCCTTCTGAACTGACAGGTCAGTTGGAGCTAGTGGAGGTACCTGTGCGGCTCTCTCTACTCGGCAGAGAGTATCATACAATCAAAGATTATTCTGAGATGGAAGGGAGATTGAGTCCAACCGCTTGTTCCACAGAGGGCCATGCAAAATCCAAACCCTGTGTCTGAGAGCATTGTCCAAATGCTCCTTGAACTCTGACAGCTTGAGGTTGTGACTGCATGTTAGTCTGGATTGCAGCACGCTGGCATGGTTATACTGGTTTTGGAAATGAGTTAGCTTGCCTGGAGTGAGGCTGGGAGAGTCCTTACTGCTCTGCATGGGGTGTACCCTGCAGTCCACAGTCTGGGAGGTCAGGAGGCTTTGGTTGTTTATTTTCTTTCTAAATATAAATTCAAGCAAGGAGTCAGACCCTTTTATGCTGCAGTTTTTTTGTTCCCGGGTCAGTGTTATTAATAATGGTGGAGCTTAGGATAAGTGAAAGCAGAGCTTGCACTGTGCTCCGTGCTCCAAAAGCAGGAGCATATAAATTATAGTTGATTATTCCCCTGAGTTGTCATTATCGGTTAGTTCCCTTGGAAGGATGATGACAGAAATGGGTCATTAGAAGAATCACGGATAAACTGATTGCCTTTGCAGATGAGCTCTCAAGAGGTGTTTTATGGTTGGGGCGCTGTTGACGGAGACAGAGCAGTCTGCATGAGAAGATGTTCGGCCAAACCTCTGGAGTAATACACAGCGCCAGCCCAAAATGTGTCTGGCTTCTTGCAGTGCTCCTTAATTTAGTGCTTTTCACTCTGGTATTAAATGCAGAGGCACTGATATTTTGTGCACGTGATCACTGTTCACTCCATTCATCCTAGGGGTGAAAGACGACTTGAAAGTAAAAACGATCCATAGCAAGAACTTGCTCAGGTGGATGTGGTGCTAAAATTGGTCTTGGAAAAATGCAGCTTTGTTCCTGCTTCTTTGCAGACTTCTGTGACAATCTCATCCACCCCCAGCTATTAAGAGGTCTGGCTCTTTCTGTCAGAGATAGTGCCTAAAGAGAAAGCAAGCTCTTTGGTATTTTAAAAGAAGCCTGATCCTTCTTCTCCTTTTGTGCATAAAAGAGCTGATGTGAAAGTAAATATACAGAAGAGTGTAAAGTGCTGAGATACCACAGTAATGAGGCCGTTACTGAATCTGAGCATGTAATTAGATGGAAAATGTTTGCCTTCGTAATGAATAGATGCTCTCACACATACATTCCTCAGCAAATTGGCAGATTCGTGCTTGCTCTAGTTCCACTAATCTCACCATTTGTCCAGGAATGGATTTTCTTTGGCAAAACCAACCTAAGGGGAAAGCTTTCTAGCTCAGAGGACCTAAGTGGACCACAAGGAGAGCTAGAAAGTGTTTTCTAATGAGACACCTAAGAAGGTGCTGAAAGGAGCACAATGCAGTGAGGGCAAGCAGGCTACAATCTTAAAATGTGGTTAGTGAAGCAGAATATCAGCTCTGCTTCAGATGTACCAGCTCTGCAAAGCGAATTTCACATGCTAAATATATTATCCACACCTACTCCTTTATTTCTGTTCAGGCTAGCTCAATTCTTTCAGCTGGTAAAATATACCCAGAGGAATAAATCTGAGAAGAGTTAGCAGCCTGCTGTTGTCTCTTGCAATGGTTTTGCTCTTGTGTTTACATGGGAATGAATAAAGCTCCTGGTATTAGCTCTGCACAGAGCTTATTCTCCTTCCAACTTGCATGTTCTCACCTTATCCGTATGATAAGTGTAGAAGAGTAGCATCAGTACTTCTTAGAGAGGATCTTTCTGAAGAATTATGTAGCAGAATTTGACGTATATGAAGCCTAATTTTCTCATTTAGATTTTGCTTGGTTTAAGTCATCAGTTGTGCAGTGCTCGGTTGTCTTTAAAACTAGTTATATTATTCCCTGCTTGCAAAAGTTGAGGGTGTGGATCCCAGAATTCAGCTGCAAAGAACCAACGTATTCTGTACCTGGAAAATTAACTGGGACATTCTGGACCAGCATCCTGTGAGACTTAAGCTGTGGCACTTGCTTTTGTGTTGAAACGTACATCATATCTAGTAGCCACACTGTCTGCTACATTGCTGCTGAACTATGCCATATGTCTCTTTGGCAGAATTGGCTGTAACTTGGTTGACTCTGTTGGGGTCTGCTGAAATGTTTGTGCCTGAATTTAGGTGTGATAAATCCCACCTGAGCTGTCAGTGCTGGCAGTAAGAAGGGAGGATGATAGAAAGGTTTACTGAGATTCCCTTACTCTCAAAAAAGCAGTTCTCAGAGAGAGGTGGGGAAGGAGGTGTGACACCAAGGATGTATTTACAGGAAAGCGCAGACTTTGGGCAGGGAGCAGAGAGGGTCTCATCTCCATGAGTTCTTGTGTCCCAGCTCTCTCCTCTCTTTCATGCCAGAAGAAATGAGCCTCTTCAGCATTCTGCCTGCACACTGGATTGGTTTGGAAAATGTACTGAAATTATGTAAGTGTGAGATTTCAATTTTTAAAGGAAATACACTTTGAAATTTAAACAGGGAATTGTCCTACTTAGCTGCTTGCTTGTGTTGAAAAATAAGTCTGGCTGAATTTTTAGCTATCTTGAAATTCCCCCCTCACAAAAATAAGGGTGAATTGAATAGAGAGGAAAAAGAAAACAGCCCTCTACCCCCCATTTATCTTTAATAGTCAGTGCAAAGCAAAGTGACATCTCTACAAGTGCTGCAAGACACTGATTGCATCTGGTAGTTCACTTGCTTGGTTTCACCCTGAGTTAGAGCAGAGAGTTCTGTCTTGCAGGTTTTGTTTCTGATGGATCTGAAGTTGTTAGAGAATTCAATCCCTCAGCGTCACCGAAATTGAATATTACTGTGGGAATTAGTCCACCTCTCAGTGAAGCACCTCTTAGTGAAGCAGTTCTTTCCTTCCCAGCTACAATCAGCAAACTATCACACGTCAGAGCTCTGCTTTCATGTCTAACGAGTAGGTCTTTGTTGGCAAGATCTACTCATCTCCAGTGTTATGCTGGGAGCCAAATTGGCACTGCTAGCTAATGATTGGACTGAACTTTCTCCACAGAAACTCGATAGCTGTACAGCTGTGCGTGCTCACAATTTGCTCCTCGATTGTCAGTCTCCTGACAGCTTTTTCAGTAGAACAGTTTGAGGAGTGGAGAGCCTTGCTTTGGAGACACAGAAGTGTTTTCACACCTGAAGTGTAATTTCACACCTTGTGTCGCTCAGCAGATAAGTGCGTAAAATAGCACATCAAATGGGAGCACAAGAGGATAGACATGCTGTAGACAAGAGACCGTAGCTTGTTATTTATTTCCTATCTTCAGCACACTCTGAAATAATAATCACTTGCAGAAGCCCGGGCACAGATTTGCAGAGAGGTTAGGAGAGGAATTTTTCTTGCCAAGCGATCTGCTACCACTGATTGCAGAGCAAGGTGAAAGATGGCACTGAGCTGGGTCTGTGGAGCAGAGAGAGCACAGGGCTCTGCCTGGGACCACAGCATTAGCCAACATGTACCAGATATGGGATCATTAGCACACGAGGCAGCAAGAGTTTAAGGGTGAATTTATGGAAATACTGAATTAGGCCACGCCTTCCCTATGTCTGCTTATTCTTCTTATTCACTCAAATAATGGATAAAATGGACCTTTAAAAAAAAGAAAAAAGAGTGAAAAAATTTGGAATAGGTCTTGAAACCATCGTATGAGATGAAATCATTTCACTCCCTCTTTTTTGGGACCTTTTTGTGTGCTGTTTCAAATAGGAAGTTAGAGAGGCTTTTTTTTTTTTTTTTTTCTTTTTCCCCAGTGGAAACTGATGAAGGGGCAAATGCAGCCAAGGGCAGCCGTGGTAAGACAGTAAGACAGCTCCAAAGCTTTGTTGTAAGGGAGAGGAATGAAAGGTGCAGACACGCTGTTTGACATGGAGAATTCACAGTGATGCTCATAGATTCAGTAACCTTAGGTTCCGTGGATTTTAAAACCAGTTCTCCTGTTTTGTTGTTGTTTTTTTTTTACAAGAGCATGGTCTGAAACACGCATTTACTTCCTTCTGTTCTTCTCCCCAGCTGGACGTGTGGAAGTCCAAGGGTTACTCTCATCTACTACTCTTCATCCCATGGATGAAGTAGATAGGTCCAACCAGACAAAGCTGCTCTGTGTGGAGATTTTTTGGGTGATTTTTGACTACTTGGGGCTTTCATATAGTCTTTTAACTGAGCCAAACATTTTATTTCCTGTGTTTTATCCTAGATACCTATGGAAAGCTTTGCCTGCTCAACTCTGTGGGCCAGGAGATGTCTCGCTGCAAGACCTCCATCCGTCGAGGGCAGCCCAACCCTGTCTACAAGGAAACTTTCATCTTCCAGGTTGCCCTCTTCCAGCTCTCCGATGTCACACTAATGATCTCCATATACAACAAACGCAGCATGAAGCGCAAAGAGATGATCGGCTGGATCTCCATGGGGCAGAACAGCAGTGGAGAAGAAGAGCAAAGTCATTGGCAGGAGATGAAGGAGTCAAAGGGGCTGCAGGTCTGCAGGTGGCACACATTGCTGGAGTCTTAATGGTAACCAGGGCAGCCTGTAGATCTCCGGACGATGGGCTGTCTTCCCTCGTTCTCAGTCAGCAGGAAGCAGCTGTCCCGTGGCAAGCATTGTGCTCTGATAGTTCATGTGCTCTTTAACCTGACTTTTCAGTATCATCTGTCAGGCATTAGAAGTGACAAGACCTGGGAAGCAAGTTTAGTTCTTGTCTTTCCAGGTTGCCCTGCGTTTTCCACATCCAAATTAGTAACCCTAGAAAAAGCAAGGGCAAACCTACAAGATCCTCCCTTTGCTTCTCATCTTGCTCATTTTATCGTATGTCTAATCATCACAGTTCAGTTTTGATGCTATTTTCTTCTGGAGTAAATTCTCTGATCCCTCCCTTATTTATGTTAATGAAGTTTGCAAATATTCTTGACACACAGATAGCTCACAGATAGGCTAAACTGCATGCAGATCACATTTTCTCTCTTTTATTATCTTAGATTTTAAGTCCTAGAAATGAACATTTGGTACTACTATAGACTGGATTTTTCAGACAGCATGGGAAAGCGCTGTTGAATTCTCTGTCACTTTAAAGTGCCTAGGCATTGTTACTGTTTCTGATACTAACTGATAGTGTTTATTTGGACTTAATACTGCCAGTTTTATTAATTAGGCATCCTGTGCACTTGTTAGCCTGTATTGCCACAGAGATTGCATGAGGGGTAACTAATAGCAGTTTTATATTGTGACTATACAATGCATGTTTGGATGCTTACTTGAAGTTCAAGGCTTCTGTCATCATGAATACCAAAAAACAAAGACCAGAACAAGCTGCACGTCCACCTTTGTGCCTGAATCACTCTTTTCTGCATCATTGTTTTGATTATGTCTTATTTTGTTCTGTAAAAGTGAGTTTCATTCAGAAAAGCATTTCTGTGAGCATTATACAGAAAAGCTTTTGATCCATGATTTCTCTGTTGTTCACTTAAGAGCAACTCAAGTTTACTGAGGGCTCTTGTTCACATGGGCTGTCTGTAGTATCTTTGGGGACTGGAAAGAGAACCATTTTTGGCATGTTGAGCAGTAAAGAATGCCATACCAAGTCACCTCGTCTCTGGGACAGTTTCTCCTACAAGAACAGGTGAAATAGGACCGAGGGGACCATTCCTAGAGGAGCACCTTGCAGGGAGGAGGCTTGATGGGTGAAGTGATGTTACTTTTCAGCCCGTTTTGTTATTTTCCATTTTAATCATTTTTCCCATCTCCGTGAGTTGAAGTTGTAGAGTCAGTGGCTAGGGACGAAGTCTTCATCTGCTTGACTATTGAACATGGAGCTCTAACTAGCTGCTGGAAAACTGCATGTGACACAGCAGAGGATGTGGTTTCTCTTGGGCAGTGATGGTATGTAGACAGAAAGGTGCCAAGATACTCACATGCCATCAGCTGCCTGATTTTAATTGCCTAAGCTCTTTAGAAGAGGATTGGAGTTTCTTCATTCCTTCTGATGATGGGAAGGAAATATTATGCTGGAAAGGTTTCTCTCTTCTGAATCACCTCATGTTTTGTTTTTGTCATTTACTAGTCTGGCACCAGACTCCGTCTCTTGCACCACAGCTGTCTCCTTCCATTCAGTGGTACTGTACAAGTTTCAGTACTGGCTGTTTAACCAAAATTGAGCCTGAGTACTGGTTCGCATCACACTCAGGCTAGTGATCACCCACTGGGCAGTGGTGTGGTAGATGCAGGTTATCACTTGGTATAATACACACAGTCTTTGTCTGTCCTCACATGGCAGCCTGGCAAGATAATCTTACTGAAGGATTTCTGGTGTGTGTGAGACAAATCCTACAGATTGTGGCTTTGTATTTTCTTAACACTTGCTTCCTCGGGCATCATTTTCCAGTGAGACTGGTGGCTGTCCTATGCAGGAGGATTGTCCTCCACTGCCTAGATAAGCTGGCACAATATCTGCTCTGCACTACTGGGGCTTTGTATCCCAAATCAGGATCTAACCAAAATACAACTGTGTTTTTGATTGCACTGTTAATTCTGCTGTGTTACCAATAGGAGAGATAACAAGCACCTGAGTGGTAATAAGCAAACCAGTCTAAATGTGGCTTTTTTTTACCATGTGTTTTTCTTCAGGAAACAGTACATAAAACAAATCAAGAGGTGCATTTGCTGATTTCAGTTGTTTTCTAATCTCTGCATTTTTTCCTGAACTGCATGAAATGTATATTCAAGTGTTTGTAAGTAATTTTATTATCTGAGATGTGTATAATAAACTTATTCAGATTATCTTAGTATCTTCTTGCACCTGTAAAGTGTTGCTTATGCTTCATTTAATGATTAGCTAAGGGAAAAAGTATAAATTGGTAGTATGTTTCACAAGTGAACTGGAGATAACCCAGATTTATAATTGTGTGATTCAAAAGAATTATTGGAAGGGCTAGTTTTAAAAAGCAATGAAGTGAACTAATTTTGGGCTTGCATGCTGTTATCATATCTAGATCTTTTCTGAAGATACAGCACAAACGGAATTGAATTTTAAAGTATGTTTCCACTTTGGAATATTAAGGTGCAGAGGAAAGCAAGAGACAGCAGCACACATAGAGTCTGTCAGTATCTGAGCACATGTTAAAACTTTGCTCTCAGATGGAAGCAACTTCCTGCATCATTGCAGTGACGTTTTGGCCTGATGTTTTACAAGAAAAAATTGGAGGGAAGGAGAAAGGGGTGAAGTGAGGGGGAGCATTGTTTGGAGCTGCTGCTGAAACTGTTGGCACATCCATGCCTTGAGCAGTACATCTGTGAAGCTCATTAAATTCCTACTGAAGCAGAGAGGAATTTATGAATCTTGGGATGAACGGTGTTGGGGGTGCTCATGTTTGCTAGCTGTATTTCAGGACTTTTGTTGGTTTTCTGGTTTGTTTTTCTTTACAGTATTGACTATCTGTGAAATAAAGAAGGCTTAGCTGCAGCTCTCCTTTATTTCAGAGCTCCTGTAATTCTTTTCATAGACAGATTGAATTAGTTATTGCTAACATTGATACAGGCTGGCCTTGTGCTCCTGGTCTTTCTCATATAAATACCACTGCCCTTTCAGTCACTGCTATAACCCCTCATTTCCTTTAGAAGTGGCTGAGAAGTCTGAAATTCCAGGCATGCTTCCATTCCTTGGAAATCCTGCCTTGCACTTAGCTCTCCGTAGGCGATAGCCACTGGAGCTGGGCCTTGTGCCCCTGTGGCCTCCATCCCCATGTGTGCTGTGCTGGGTCCCTGCTTCTGTGGGGCTCCAGGAGAACAGGGCCATTGGGTGAACAGCTGACTTGCTTCTGGGAATGCTTGGTCACTTGCATGGCCTGACTACACAGGTTTCCTAATGCATGTTTTCTAAGATAATTTATCTCCTTTTGACACCACTGTCTGGAATCCCCGAAGAGGTTATTTGAATTTTCTTCTCTAGGGGGAAGAAAGAAAAAAGCTCCAAAACCACAAAACCATTGTGTGGGAAGGAACTAACTGCACTGGCTTTAGCCCAGGATGCTGTGGGCAAAGTGCTCTGGATCCGTCTCTATCTCGAGCAGCATCGCTCAGCTAGCTGCAGTCTGTTCCTTTCTTGGTTTCTCTCCAGCAGCACATCCCTGTCCCGCTAGGCTCTCTGCTGTTATTTTATTTCTTGTTTTTAATGTGTATTGACAACAGAACAGAATGATCTCACCGCATTTGTATTCTCTGCAGTAAAGCCGACTTTCAACTGATGCCCACAGAACTGAGTACCTCTTTTAGCCCACTGTGCTGCAGCGATAGTGACTAACATGCCTGTTTGTGAAGGCTTTCTCTGGACTGTCTGCGACATGATTTGGTTAGTTTGGGTTTCCTTTCTACCACTGGCTTTATTTACTCAGGCCCTGCTGTGTTCTGTCATGGGGTGATGTGGCTGTGTGTTTCCTGGGGCATGGAGGGCAGTGGGTGGAGGTAGGGAGCCTGTTTTGGCATGGGATTGGACTGGATGATGCCCAGAGGTCCTTTCCAGCCCCTACAGGTCTGAGATTGTGTGAGGTAATTTGGTATTTTTAGTGGCTGCAGAGCCCGTGAAGTTACTTGGTGCTTTACATAATTGATTGATCTACAAGCATGAATGTCTTCAGATGTTCTTAAACTTGCAGAACCGAAGGCTGCCAGCTGCCATCGATCGTCTCTCCAGCACAAAGCCCAAGGTGGCTGCTTGGCAGAGGAGGCCTTTCCTCTGGTGGCTCCTCATTTCTCCTTCAGCTAAAGCTGGCGCTGGCCTTGGAGCTCACGTGCCCACAGAGCTTTCCTCACTCCTGTATTTAGCATCATCTTTAATCTGTATGATCGCCACACTTCACCTCTCTACCTCTTCTCTGCCTTTCACACAAAATGGAGGCATAAAGGCTGAGTAAGGCCACCTGGCTGTGTCTTGAGGTGCTTGCCTCAAGGCCTCCACGCTTGTGGAGTGGGAATGGTACTGGTCGGGTTGTGATGCTTTAATGTTTACAAGGCTATGACACCTGGATGGACAGAGCTAAGGGTGGAAGAAACAGCCTCTTCTGTTTGGTTCCTCCTGTGGTTTTTTTTTGTGTTCTGTAAAAGGATGGCAGAGCCTGAAGAAATTAGTATGCAGGAGCATCCGCTTTCCATTTAAAATGTACTGAATGCGATGTTTGCAACTGTGGTTTGAGGGGAAGAAAAAGCAGCCAGGGTTTGTAGGAGAGCTTGCTCTTTGAGGGAGGCAGGATATTCCCTGCAGCGAGAGCTACCCAGCAGAACGTTCTTGTACCTCAGGCAGTGATGTTGGCATCCAGCTGATCTTCTTCAGTGATAAATGCAGCCAGAAGCTGACAGGTCTTGCAGCTTGGAAAGAAATACAGGATAACTAATGTGGGCTTTTATTGGGAACCTGGTGCAGATTTAGCAGGTGGTTGTGCAAGGAGTGAAAGCCCCCAGTGGTGGTTGGGATGGTGGTGGAGAGGAAAGGCTGAGTGCTCATGCTGCTGAGGTGTGGCTTTGCTGTTTTCCTTGTTTTCCACCTCAGTTCCTTAGTTCCATTAGTGCTGAAGGCATACAGCACTTTCTTTTTTCCTACTGTTTTTTTCCTCCCCAGCACGGAGTGAGCTCGTGCCTTCCCGCAGCCTACACTGTAGGTCTTAAGAAATGAATGTGTAAATATTTTGTCTCTCACGGCAGCCCAAGGTCATCTTTCTGGAACAGCAAACAGGCACAGAATCCAAAGAAGATCAGTCCGTCATGTGAGTAAGGTTAGCATCTGCACTTACAAATGACAAAGGCTATTAATCCTCATGCTGTAATCCCCAAGCTGTTTGCCAGCTGGCAGCAAGAAGATGTTCCTGCTCAGCCCACACAGCTATCCATGTTTTTTCACCTTTATGAAGCAGATATAGGTCAATGCTGTAGCCTGGAAAAAGAACTTGATAGGCACCATTCATCTTTTCTAGTGTTCCAATCCCTCTCTTCTCCATGCAAACCACCTGCCTGGATTGGGGTGCAGAAGGAATGCTGCAGGCTTCCCCCCTCTTTAGAACAGGAGGCTGAAGGCCATGTTATTTCCCCTGTGCTCCCACACGGGAGGAAGAATCAGGGAATACCCAGAAGTTGGGTACAGCAGTCAATCATCATCTGGGGACCAGAGGGGAACTGGGGTCCTGCCTGCTGCAGTGGGACATATCCCACTGCAATCCTGCTGCTGGTGAGGTGGGAGGAAGGCTGCCTTGTTTTCTTCATCCCAGTTGTTTTGTTAACACTTTCCAGGTGCTTATGCTTCACACCATCTCCCATCCTTTCATTAATATCTGCAGAGATGTGCTCCAAGTCAGGGCCATGCCTGGCAGCAATATCTTCTGTTCATGGTGCTCAGGACAAAACCTGTTCTCTGGTCTCTTGCTGTCACTGTGTGGCATCTCAAGCACAGGGTTTCCAATTAAACCAGTCTCACCTCTTTCCAGTTGGCACAGCTGTGGGTTTTATCTTGCTGGTCTCTATTCTATTCTGTGACACTTTCCCAGCAGAGTTTGGCCTTCTGTTTCTTATGAAGAGTAAATGAAGTATTCATTTGGTAGACTTAGCATTTATACATGTGTATATAAAAATGTTTTTAGGTATTGTGCCTCCAAGGCTTTTGCATGCAGCACAGCTTGATGTATATCTAACTGTTGATTTAAGCATACCATACTAAATTAGTTGTTTTTTAGTGCACGTTGGCTTCTTTCCCTCCTGGAACAATGCACCATTTCTGGCATGGTCAGTTTTTATGTCTTGCTGTTGCATTTCCAGCTGGGCACAGTCTCCCACACATCCCAGGACATGGTATAGCACTTCATGTCCACAGTGAGGTTTGCGGGGCTTGAATTTCTTGTTCAGTTATGAATATGTCTATAGAAGTAGAATTGTTCATACTCTGAAGATTATACAAAACAAATTCATATTCCTTTTTCACTTCTGTAAAGGTTCAAAGATTGCACTGAAAAATTGTACCTTCTATGTAGCTAATAAAGGACTGGAACTGACTGGTTTGGCAACTGGAATGGTATCAGCTTCATTTCACTTGCTACATGTGTTTGAAAGAGAGGAGCTGAACTGCAAAACTGATTTTAAAAAAGGGTGAAAAATACGATGAAAAGATGTTTGGATATTCAACAGGAAGAGTGATACGGGTTTATTCTTAGCTTTTCATGTACTTGACAATGAAACATTTTTATTCTACTTAAGTGTTAACGTGCATGATCATACAATATATTGCCTCTCGCTAATTATATGCTGTGTTAGGAATGCTAATGTCTCGATGATATCTGGCTGGGAAAAAAAAGAAAAAAAAAACATTAAACCCAGCTTCTGTAGAATTCTGGGCTGAAATTACTCACACACACACATACAACCATCCACACCTTAGAAACAGTCTTATTTTGTTTCAGTGAGCAGGTTTTTATCAATAAAATAGAAGCAGATGGCTCATGTAGACATGCAAAACCAGCGTGTCTTCCTTTGTGTTCTTATTGTGGCAGAATCTAGTGAATATGCATCTAGGAGAGGTGGACGTGTTTTGTCCAGAACAAAGATGCAGGTGGTCAGTGCATAATGCATAACTGGGGGGGATGGCTATTATTCCCCCTCCCCATCCTCGTCTGTCTGCACGTTGCATCTCCGACGAGGGCTGCTCTTGGTTATCTGTCTCATCAGTGAGTGTTGTGTCATCAATGTGTGCTTGGTCCCTTGGGTTGGGGAGCTGACACTGGGTTAATGCAAGGCCAAGCACATCCCAGCAGCAGTGAGGGTCATGTCCCTGTCGGTTGGCCACTTGGCTTGTGTGTGCCTTTGAGCGTGATGTGCTGGTGTGTAGTGCGCTTCTGTCAGGTAGCCGTTGCAACCCATGCCCACGTTGAGACAGGAAAAGACAAAAGCCCAAAAAAATAATTCAAAAGTGGTGATCTTGAGCTGTGAGTGTTCAGAGCACTGAGAGAGCAGTGATGTACAAATATGGGGAGCCAGGATTTCTGAATCCCCTTCTGGGATCTGCAAAGCTGGCTCTCCAGGACCTCACCGGTACAAATCCTTGAGACAAATGGAGTTCTGTTGTTTTGCTGAGGACTGATGTTGGTGAGGTGATGGGGCTCGCTGCGTTCCCTGTCCATTTTTTTCCTAAAATGCATTTAAAATTCATGCTGCCATCTCCCATCCTCAGTTCCTCAGCAAACTCCACATTTTGTTTTGCCTTGTTTTGCTATGTTTTATTCCCATTATTCTGTTCTCCCTCCAGCTGCATTTTAATTCCTTGCTCAGAGCTGCTTTGCTCCTTGGCAAAGCACCAAGTGCTGTTTTGCCAAGATATCCCTCATGTCATCCCAGCTTTGGCCAGGTGGAAAAGTCACATCTTGAATGTCGCAAAACTAAGTTTTGAATTTCAACGAAAGAGTGATAGAATTTTTCATGAGAGGGTGAAAGCATTCCCACGTCTCAATCAGCCCAATTTAGGCTGGAGGAGCTGAGCTGTCTGCCATCTGTCTCCTCGCCAGTCTCTCCCCCACCATCGCCGTTTTTTGAGCAGTTTGGCCAATTTCAATCACATTTGAAAGAAGGGTAGATGGCTCAAAGACAATTATGCTTCTAGAAATTGTGTTACCTGGCAGAGGAGCACTCGCAGAGAGGCGGAAAGGAACGAGTTTGACAGCTCGAGGTTAGCCAGTGCAATGGTGAGCTGCCTCCTGGGGACGCAGTGGAATTTGGGTGTTGGTGGTGGGGTGCTTGGTTGGAAGAAAGAGCACAAATGGATACGAAAACAGGCTGTGTTTGTTATGTTGCTCCCCAGCTGCCTGCTGAAGTCTCACAATCGATCTTTTTAAGTGTAAACAGGTCAACAGAACAAAACAACACTTAACATGTTCTCACATACCAACAAGTTTTCTGGTACGATGCACTGCAAGATTGAGGAGAAAAACAGTTCTAGGACATCATGGGAGCCGCTCACCAAGGTGGGCAGTGATGGGCCAGTATCTGGGAACACCTCAGCTAAATGGGCCAGGCCAGGAATGGAAATTGGTCCAGGACACAACTCCTCACATCTCCAACTGCTCCGAGTTCCAGGTACAAATGTGCATTTCAGGTGCATCTCATCCTTACAGTGCCTTCTGCCCACCTGGAAGTCATTATGTCAGTGGCTCCCTTTGGCTGTGTTGAGAAATACAGCACTTGTGGAGGTCAGTGCAGCCTGGGAGCACTGGTGCTCCTATGCACACGTTTTCTGAATGCTTGGTGCTTCGATTCAGAAGGGCACATTAATTTAATTCATTTGTCTTTAATTATTGGCTTGAGGAGATGTAACTGTTGTGAGATGAAGGAACTGATTTTTTTCTAATTCTACTTGGCAGTTAAAGTAAGTGGTAATGTTCTGGGTTTGGTTTTTGTTTGGTTTCTTTGATTTTTTTTTTCTTCATATTTCCAGTTGCTCACAACCATTTTAAAATACATGTTTATTATTATAGCACCAACTATGCTAGGCAATCCTGCTTTCCAAATTCTTAAAAGAAAAAAGAAAAAAGAAAAAGAATCCAACACCCTATTCTTCTGTTGTCTGCCTGTCCAGGTTTTATCTTGTGCACTACGCATTTGAAGTCTTATCTTTTCAAATAATATCACTGTCAATAGAGACTTTGGTCCCAGTTCACTGTTCTGTTTAATTTTCATTGCACAAAAACAACATGTGCTTCAGCTGGGCAGCAACTCCCAGCCAGGCATCCCTAGCAGATGGGAAAACTTCCCATGGGAGGGGAGGGCATGGCTCATGTCTCCATGACAATAGATGGGATGGGATGGGATGGGATGGGATGGGATGGGATGGGATGCAATGCAATGCAATGCAATGCAATGCAATGCAATGCAATGCAAT